>OZ018322.1:956370-1028870 GCA_963969495.1 Ceratothoa steindachneri
GGGTACCTTTGGACTAGCAATTGAGCGGGCACATGGCTGCTCAATTGTTTTGCGTCCATAAACGGCCACTTTTCAAGACTTTGTCTAGTCTTGACTTGAACTGAGTCAACAGATTCACTGTTGACAACTTCCACTGGAAGTGCGTTCCACTTACCGCAGATACTGTAGGTAAAAAAGTTTCCACACAGATTGCGGTTGTAACGCTTCAGTTCAAGTTTGAAGCCGTGATTGCGCGTTCTGTTCTCACTCAGTGTGAAAATATCCCGGTAGTCAACATTGTCGAACCCTCGAAGTATTTTGAAGACTTCGATGAGCTGACCACGCAGTCTACGGGTTTCCAGTGAGAACAGATCTAACTCCTTAGTCTATCCTCATAACTTTTATGTCGGATAGAGGGAATCAGCTTGGTTGCCCTGGCTTGTACGCGTTCCAATCTCGCGATGTCCTTTCGCAATGAAGGACTCCAAAATTGTACGGCATACTCCAGGTGCGGTCGGACAAGTGAGTTGTACAGGCACAGTACAATCTCCTGGTTCCGATAACCAAACTGGCGCTTAATATAGCCTAGCATCCTTTGGGCCTTTTTCTCCGCCTCATGCACTGTTTCGAGAACTTGAGAGAGAGAGAGAGAGAGAGAGAGAGAGAGAGAGAGAGAGAGAGAGAGAGAGAGAGAGAGAGAGAGAGAGAGAGAGAGAGAGAGAGAGAGAGAGAGAGAGAGAGAGAGAGAGAGAGAGAGAGAGAGAGAGTAACAAGGAGTAACAAGGAGTAACAAGGAAAGTAAGTACCCTAGGAGACCTTACGGTCCATTCAAAGAGGGTACCTTTGGACTAGCAATTGAGCGGGCACATGGCTGCTCAATTGTTTTGCGTCCATAAACGGCCACTTTTCAAGACTTTGTCTAGTCTTGACTTGAACTGGTCAACAGATTCACTGTTGACAACTTCCACTGGAAGTGCGTTCCACTTACCGCAGATACTGTAGGTAAAAAAGTTTCCACACAGATTGCGGTTGTAACGCTTCAGTTCAAGTTTGAAGCCGTGATTGCGCGTTCTGTTCTCACTCAGTGTGAAAATATCCCGGTAGTCAACATTGTCGAACCCTCGAAGTATTTTGAAGACTTCGATGAGCTGACCACGCAGTCTACGGGTTTCCAGTGAGAACAGATCTAACTCCCTTAGTCTATCCTCATAACTTTTATGTCGGATAGAGGGAATCAGCTTGGTTGCCCTGGCTTGTACGCGTTCCAATCTCGCGATGTCCTTTCGCAATGAGGGACTCCAAAATTGTACGGCATACTCCAGGTGCGGTCGGACAAGTGAGTTGTACAGGCACAGTACAATCTCCTGGTTCCGATAACCAAACTGGCGCTTAATATAGCCTAGCATCCTTTGGGCCTTTTTCTCCGCCTCAATGCACTGTTTCGAGAACTTGAGGTCACTAGTGATTGTTACACCCAAGTCCTTCTCAGTGTCGGTGGATTCAATAGCAGTGCCCTTAAGGATATACTGAGATTGGGGGTTTCTGTGGCCGATATGCATCACTTTGCATTTGCCCACGTTAAAAGGCATTTGCCACGTGTCCGACCACTCCCCAATCTTCCCAAGATCTTCCTGCAGGCGGGCAGTATTTCCATCCTTTGCAACGTTCATACCAAGCTTGGTATCGTCGGCAAATTTGGAAATCTTCGCAACCATGTCACCGTCCATGTCGTTGACGTAGATGATGATAGTAGTGGTCCCAGGACAGAACCTTGAGGCACCCCGCTAGTAACGGGCACCCACTCAGAAGACTGTCCATTTACCACCACCCGTTGCCGTCTGCCACTTAGCCAGTTCTCGATCCAGCCGGCTACCTTTCCGTCTATGCCAAGCGCTCGCACTTTCCGGAGAAGGCGGCGGTGTTGGTACCTTATCAAAGGCTTTCTGAAAGTCTAGGTACACCACATCCACCGCCTTGTCCCGATCGTGCTCACTGAAAACGAAGTGGAAGAATTCCACAAGGTTCGTCAGGCATGACCGTTGCCTTCGGAAGCCGTGCTGGGAACTCCTCAGTAGCAGGTTTGACTCTAAATACGACGTCACTTTGTCCACCATGATGCTTTCCATGAGTTTACCGACTATCGAAGTCAGACTGATAGGTCGGTAGTTCGACGGTTGGTTACGGTCTCCTTTCTTGAAGATAGGAGTCACCTCCGCCTCACGCCAGTCTCTAGGAACGCATCCGGTCCGGATTGACATGTTAAAGATAGCGCACAGATGTCGTGATACTTCATCGCACACTTCCTTCAACACTTTAGGTAGAAACCCGTCCGGTCCAGGGGACTTATTCGTCTTTAGGTCAGCGATCTTTTTCTTTATTTCTCCTTCGGTGAAGTCCATTGCCTCCAGCTTTCCCCCGAGTAGGAATCCGTCGGCTGGGGAATAGGACCACACTCTTCAGTAAACACTGAAGAGAAGTAGTCGTTGAGGAGGTTAGCATTTTCTGCATCTGAATGCTTTAATGTCCCCTCCTCATTCCTCAAAGGGCCAATCGTTCGACGGATTGGTTTACGGCTGTTCACATATCCAAAAAACTCCTTGGGATTCCCTTTACAGAGTCTCGCCACTCGGAGTTCCTCAGACCGCTTAGCCGCCCTTATGCTGGACTTCACTCTCCTGGCTAGCCTCCGGTATTCGTCAAAGTCACCCGAGATCTTCGATTGCCGGTACACATTTCTCTTCTCCCTAAGCAGTTGGCCGATTTCTCGATTAAACCACTTAGGTTGAACAGAAGACAGACGGGGGCATTTCAGAGGGATGAAACGCGATTGAAGACTCATGAATGTGGTTTTGAAACTATTCCACGAGTCTTCAACGGCATCGCACACTTCTAGCCTCACGTCAGTCAGTCCAGCTCGAAGGCTTGCAAAGTCTGCTCTTCTCAAGTCAAGTTTCTTTAATTGACTGGCAACAGACCTTACCTTCGGGATCTTGACGCTAAATCTAACTAGCTGGTGATCACTGCCACCGAGCTCTTCGCCTACAGAGATATCCTCAACGATATCATCCTCAGAGGTGAAGACCAAGTCGAGGATATTGTCTCCTCTCGTCGGTTCTCTGACCCATTGAGTGAGGAACTCGTTGTTGGCGAACTCCAGGAGTAGCGCGCTCTCGCCACAGGCTGCTCTGGTTTCCCAGTCAACTTGTCTGTTGAAATCGCCCATAACGATGCACACTCTGCCTTGAACCAGCTCACCCAGCAGCTGGTACAGTTCCCTGTCCTTCTCAACAGGTTGGGAAGGGGGTCTGTAAAGCAGCAGGGTCCTGTATTTGGCAGGACCGATCTCTAGGTCAACGCCTAGGAGCTCGTGGTCGGATATAACGTTGGAGTTCGTAGATTTGATTGTATCCTTGACATACAACATTACACCGCCACCCTCTCTGTCTGGCCTATCTTTGTGGAAGAGTTGGTAGCCAGGAACCGTGAATTCGCCTTCAAAGTCTCGGTTTGACGTTTTTATCCACGATTCTGTTATGGCTACCATTTCGGGTTCTTCCGTCGCTACGAGGCCACGGAGCTCAGGAAACTTGTTCCTGATTGACCTCGCATTGAACAGAAGAACCTTCAGGGAGTCCCCAAATGTAGGACCCCCTATACTCTTCCGTTTCCCGGCTTCTTGTTTGTCTTGGTGGCACCATTTTTAACAACCTCCGAGAAGGTTGTTTGGGGAGTGACTCGGGCGTACTGGCGTACGTCCGCCTTCCCAATGGGCCGGACACTCCTTTGGGTGCGCTCCACGACATCCTGGATGAGGTTGGCTAGGAACGCCTTGCCCTTAAAGGAGAGGTGCACCCCGTCCCTTTGGTAGAGGTCTTTTCTACCATAGAACACGGCGTACGGGTCCACAAAAAGACACCCTCAGCCGTACAGAGGTCTGCAAGGCGCCTGTTTAGCGACATGTTCCTCAAGTGGGCAGTCCGGCTTGGACCCCACCTCGGGAGCATCCCCACCACGACGCGTCTGCGGGTTTTCAGTCCACAGTCGTCGACAGCGCCCATAACTGTCCTCATAATTTCACCTGTAGGGCCTACCCTACCTCCTCTGAGGTAGAGGTCGTTGCCACTTACCATAAGGGCAACGACTGAAGTCTCTGAAATCTGAGACTTCTCGGCCTCAGCTCTTACCTGCATATTCCCACAACCTGGGATGCAGCTCACCTTAACGCTTGTGCGAAGGCGGGCCGCTAGCAGGGGCTTCAGACCCCGTGCTTGAGAATCACCAATAAGGGTGACTCTTGCACATTTGACTGCGGACGACTTAGTCTTTCCTTTCGGAGGCGACTTGCCGCTTTCCTCTTGTATCTCTAATTTTTTTTTCTTCTTCTTCTTATTCTTCCTCTTATTCTTCTTCTTGACTTCCTTTGCTATCTCTTCGTTTGTTTCCCGTTTCTCTTCTTCTGCTTCTACTTTCTCTTCTTCTGTTTCCAGTTTCTTTTCTTCTCTTTCTACTTTCTCTTCTTCTCCTTTTACTTTCTCTTCTTCTCTTTCTACTTCTCTTCTTCAATTTCTACTTTCTCTTCTTTCTTCTTTCTTTCTTCTTTTTGGCTCGTTGAGGAAGCCCTTCAGCAGAAGAAATCGGCTGTTGGACGTCCGGAGCCTTCTCGCCTGAGCATCTGCATCTCTCTGATTTTAAGAGTTGAACTTCCCTTTTAAGGAGGGAGTTCTCTCTCTCAGTTGAGCGATGTTCTCGCCCAGGCGCTTCTCGAGTTCGCAGAAGTCACAGACACT
Organism: Ceratothoa steindachneri; assembly: GCA_963969495.1. Taxonomy (NCBI): domain Eukaryota; kingdom Metazoa; phylum Arthropoda; class Malacostraca; order Isopoda; family Cymothoidae; genus Ceratothoa; species Ceratothoa steindachneri. The sequence goes on from OZ018322.1 coordinate 961,137, forward strand.
GACGCCATCTGTGAGTTCCTTGCAACTCCTTCCCCCGAAGTCTTCACTCCATCTATAGACTTTGCATATTTTGCAGGTTAGCTTTCGAAACGGGGAGGACCATTCTTCTTCGCCATCTTACAAAAATCTCGGACCACATACGCATTAAAAAAGGGGTTTTTGGTTGTGATTTTCTCTCGCACTAATCTCATCCGCCTATTTCCAGGAGGTTTTCGGTCGTTCGGCGAACAGAAACCCTTTGATCAAGCACACCAACCCTAAGGTCTCCCCTGGGCCGGACGTCCCCAATCGTGCCGCAGCTCCCAACTGAGCAGCACGAGAGCCCCAGTGAACTGGTTCTCTGATTTTTCGACAGGGGTGCTTGAGGTGTAACTGTCTTCCTACTAAGCCCTACTAATCAACTAAAAACGGCCAGACTTGAGGCAAATAGTAAAGCTAAGTGCCCACGACTTCATCCGAGATCTTTAGCTTATCTGGCAACCAGCAAGGCACAAAAGCTCTCTCTCCAAAGATCAGTTGAGCCTTTATTCACCAAGTAGCGGTCACAGGGAGCTGGTCAGGCAATTACACGTTAGGAGAAAGCTTTTAAGGGGTACCTAGCATTTCTCCATTAATCGTACCCCAAACGCCTAAGATCCCTTCAATCTCAGTCTCTTGTAACCTATGAGTGCTCCAAGGCGTTATTTAAAGAGGTTCCAAAGCCTCTCTTCTCACGCGGCATAAGGGAGCTGGTGAGGCCCTTATTAATAAACAACTTATGTGTAATAGAGATGAAGGTTTTTTTTTTGTTATTGGGTTTTTGTTTTGATTTTTTGACAGTTGAAGAGAGTTGGTGAAACTTAGTACTAACAGAATCGAATGGGTTGGTAGGGGGATGCAAGGAGACGCATCAAAGAAGTGGTAGAGAAGTTTGACAACCCTTAGTCTGGATCCTACTACAGCTACCTTACTGGCATGGGTGACCCTACCGGACTAAAAGTCCCCCAGCTTAGCTAGCTTAACTCAGGCAGATCACGCAAGCTCTCTCACCGACGACAAGGTGGCTGTGTTGAGAGAGAGAGAGAGAGAGAGAGAGAGAGAGAGAGAGAGAGAGAGAGAGAGAGAGAGAGAGTAACAACAAGGAAAGAAGGTACCCTAGGAGACCTTGCGGTCCATTCAAAGAGGGTACCTTTGGACTTGCAATCGAGCGGGCACAAGGCTGCTCAATTGTTTTGCGTCCCTAAACGGCCACTTTTCAAGACCTTGTCTAGTCTTGACTTGAACTGGTCAACAGATTCACTGTTGACAACTTTCACTGGAAGTGCGTTCCACTTACCGCAGATACTGTAGGTGAAAAAATTTCCACACAGATTGCGGTTGTAACGCTTCAGTTCAAGTTTGAAGCCGTGATTGCGCGTTCTGTTCTCACTCAGTGTGAAAATATCCCGGTAGTCAACATTGTCGAACCCTCGAAGTATTTTGAAAACTTCGATGAGCTGACCACGCAGTCTACGGGTTTCCAGCGAGAACAGATCTAATTCCCTTAGTCTATCCTCATAACTTTTATGTCGGATAGAGGGAATCAGCTTGGTTGCCCTGGCTTGTACGCGTTCCAATCTCGCGATGTCTTTTCGCAATGAAGGACTCCAAAATTGTACGGCATACTCCAGGTGCGGTCGGACAAGTGAGTTGTACAGGCACAGTACAATCTCCTGGTTCCGATAACCAAACTGGCGCTTAATATAGCCTAGCATCCTTTGGGCCTTTTTCTCCGCCTCAATGCACTGTTTCGAGAACTTGAGGTCACTAGTGATAGTAACACCCAAGTCCTTCTCAGTGTCACTCGATTCAAGAGCAGTGCCCTTAAGGATATACTGAGATTGGGGGTTTCTGTGGCCTATATGCATCACTTTGCATTTGCCCACGTTAAAAGGCATTTGCCACGTGTCCGACCACTCCCCAATCTTCACAAGATCTTCCTGCAGGCGGGCAGTATTTCCATCTTTTGCAACGTTCATACCGAGCTTGGTATCGTCGGCAAATTTGGAAATCTTGGCAACCATGTCACCGTCCATGTCGTTAACGTAGATGATGAATAGTAGTGGTCCTAGGACAGAACCTTGAGGCACCCCGCTAGTAACGGGCACCCACTCAGAAGACTGTCCATTTACCACCACCCGTTGCCGTCTGCCACTTAGCCAGTTCTCGATCCAGCCGGCTACCTTTCCGTCTATGCCAAGCGCTCGCACTTTCCGTAGAAGGCGGCGGTGTGGTACCTTATCAAAGGCTTTCTGAAAGTCTAGGTACACCACATCCACCGCCTTGTCCCGATCGTGCTCACTGAAAACGAAGTGGAAGAATTCTACAAGGTTCGTCAGGCATGACCGTTGCCTTCGGAAGCCGTGCTGGGAACTCCTCAGTAGCAGGTTTGACTCTAAATACGACGTCACTTTGTCCACCATGATGCTTTCCATGAGTTTACCGACTATCGAAGTCAGACTGATAGGTCGGTAGTTCGACGGTTGGTTGTGGTCTCCTTTCTTGAAGATAGGAGTCACCTCCGCCTCGCGCCAGTCTCTAGGAACGCATCCAGTCCGGATTGACATGTTAAAGATAGCGCACAGATGTCGTGATACTTCATCGCACACTTCCTTCAACACTTTAGGTAGAAACCCGTCCGGTCCAGGGGACTTATTCGTCTTTAGGTCAGCGATCTTTTTCTTTATTTCTCCTTCAGTGAAGTCCATTGCCTCCAGCTTTTCCCCCGAGTAGGAATCCGTCGGCTGGGGAATGGGACCACACTCTTCAGTAAACACCGAAGAGAAGTAGTGGTTGAGGAGGTTAGCATTTTCTGCATCTGAATGCTTTAATGTCCCCTCCTCATTCCTCAAAGGGCCAATCGTTCGACGGATTGGTTTACGGCTGTTCACATATCCAAAAAACTCTTTGGGATTCTCTTTACAGAGTCTCGCCACTCGGAGTTCCTCAGACCGCTTAGCCGCCCTTATGCTGGACTTCACTCTCCTGGCTAGCCTCCGGTATTCGTCAAAGTCACCCGAGATCTTCGATTGCCGGTACACATTTCTCTTCTCCCTAAGCAGTTGGCCGATTTCTCGATTAAACCACTTTGGTTGAACAGACGACCAACGGGGGCATTTCAGAGGGATAAAACGCGATTGAAGACTCATGAATGTGGTTTTGAAACTGTTCCAAGAGTCTTCAACAGCATCGCACTCTTCTAGCCTCGCGTCAGTCAGTCCCGCGCGTAGACCTGCAAAGTCTGCTCTTCTTAAATCCAGTTTCCTTGATTTACTAATTGCAGGCTCTGCCTTGGGGACTTTGACTACAAATCTAATTAGTCGGTGGTCACTGCCACCGAGCTCTTCGCCAACAGAGAGGTCCTCAACGATGTCATCCTCAGAGGTGAAAACCAAGTCGAGGATATTGTCTCCTCTCGTTGGCTCTCTCACCCATTGAGTGAGGAACTCGTTGTTCGTGAACTCCAGGAGTAGTGCGTTCTCGCCACAGGGTTCTCTGGTTTCCCAGTCAACTTGTGTGTTGAAATCACCCATGACGATACACACTCTGTCTTCGACAAGTTCTCCTAGTAGCTGGTACAGATCTCTGTCCTTTTCAACGAGTTGGGCAGGAGGTCTATAAAGCACCAGGGTCCTGTATTTGGCAGCACCTATCTCTAGGTCAACACCTAGTAGTTCATGGTCGGATACGATGTTGCAATCCGTCGAGTTGAGAGTATCCTTGACATACAACATCACACCGCCACCCTCTCTGTCTGGCCTATCTTTCTGGAAGAGCTGGTAACCGGGAATCGTGAATTCGCCTTCAAAATCTCGGCTTGAGGTATAAATCCACGTCTCCGTTATGGCCACCATCTCAGGTTCCTCTGTTGCTACGAGGCCAAGGAGCTCAAGAAACTTATTCCTGATTGACCTCGCGTTGAACAGAAGAACTTTTAGGGAGTCCCCCAGTGTAGGACTCCCTACGCTCTTCCGTTTCCCGGCTTCTTTTGTGTGGTAGTACCCCTCTTTGCCACATCTAAGAACGTCGTTCCAGGAGTGACACGGGCATACTCTCTTATGTCCGCCTTCACTCTGGGTCGGACGCTCCTCTGCGTCCGCTCTACGACATCCTGGATTAGGTTACAGAGTACAGCCTTTCCCTTGAATGAAAGGTGCACTCCGTCCCTTTGGTAAAGGTCGTTTCGACCGTAAAAGGTGCGGTAAGGGTCCAGAAAGAAGACCCCTTCCGCCGTACAGAGGTCGGACAGGCGCTGGTTCAGGGTCACGTTCCTAGAGTGAGCTGTCCGGCTAGGACCTCTTCTTAGGAGCATCCCTACAACGACCCGTTTGCGAGTTCTCAATCCACAGTCATCCACGGCTCCCATGACCGTGTTGAGAATTTTCTCGCTGGAGAGAGAGAGAGAGAGAGAGAGAGAGAGAGAGAGAGAGAGAGAGAGAGAGAGAGAGAGAGAGAGAGAGAGAGAGAGAGAGAGAGAGTAACAAGGAGTAACAAGGAAAGTAAGTACCCTAGGAGACCTTAAGGTCCATTCAAAGAGGGTACCTTTGGACTAGCAATTGAGCGGGCACATGGCTGCTCAATTGTTTTGCGTCCATAAACGGCCACTTTTCAAGACTTTGTCTAGTCTTGACTTGAACTGGTCAACAGATTCACTGTTGACAACTTCCACTGGAAGTGCGTTCCACTTACCGCAGATACTGTAGGTGAAAAAGTTTCCACACAGATTGCGGTTGTAACGCTTCAGTTCAAGTTTGAAGCCGTGATTGCGCGTTCTGTTCTCACTCAGTGTGAAAATATCCCGGTAGTCAACATTGTCGAACCCTCGAAGTATTTTGAAGACTTCGATGAGCTGACCACGCAGTCTACGGGTTTCCAGTGAGAACAGATCTAACTCCCTTAGTCTATCCTCATAACTTTTATGTCGGATAGAGGGAATCAGCTTGGTTGCCCTGGCTTGTACGCGTTCCAATCTCGCGATGTCCTTTCGCAATGAAGGACTCCAAAATTGTACGGCATACTCCAGGTGCGGTCGGACAAGTGAGTTGTACAGGCACAGTACAATCTCCTGGTTCCGATAACCAAACTGGCGCTTAATATAGCCTAGCATCCTTTGGGCCTTTTTCTCCGCCTCAATGCACTGTTTCGAGAACTTGAGGTCACTAGTGATTGTTACACCCAAGTCCTTCTCAGTGTCGGTGGATTCAATAGCAGTGCCCTTAAGGATATACTGAGATTGGGGGTTTCTGTGGCCGATATGCATCACTTTGCATTTGCCCACGTTAAAAGGCATTTGCCACGTGTCCGACCACTCCCCAATCTTCCCAAGATCTTCCTGCAGGCGGGCAGTATTTCCATCCTTTGCAACGTTCATACCAAGCTTGGTATCGTCGGCAAATTTGGAAATCTTCGCAACCATGTCACCGTCCATGTCGTTGACGTAGATGATAAATAGTAGTGGTCCCAGGACAGAACCTTGAGGCACCCCGCTAGTAACGGGCACCCACTCAGAAGACTGTCCATTTACCACCACCCGTTGCCGTCTGCCACTTAGCCAGTTCTCGATCCAGCCGGCTACCTTTCCGTCTATGCCAAGCGCTCGCACTTTCCGTAGAAGGCGGCGGTGTGGTACCTTATCAAAGGCTTTCTGAAAGTCTAGGTACACCACATCCACCGCCTTGTCCCGATCGTGCTCACTGAAAACGAAGTGGAAGAATTCTACAAGGTTCGTCAGGCATGACCGTTGCCTTCGGAAGCCGTGCTGGGAACTCCTCAGTAGCAGGTTTGACTCTAAATACGACGTCACTTTGTCCACCATGATGCTTTCCATGAGTTTACCGACTATCGAAGTCAGACTGATAGGTCGGTAGTTCGACGGTTGGTTACGGTCTCCTTTCTTGAAGATAGGAGTCACCTCCGCCTCACGCCAGTCTCTAGGAACGCATCCGGTCCGGATTGACATGTTAAAGATAGCGCACAGATGTCGTGATACTTCACCGCACACTTCCTTCAACACTTTAGGTAGAAACCCGTCCGGTCCAGGGGACTTATTCGTCTTTAGGTCAGCGATCTTTTTCTTTATTTCTCCTTCGGTGAAGTCCATTGCCTCCAGCTTTTCCCCCGAGTAGGAATCCGTCGGCTGGGGAATGGGACCACACTCTTCAGTAAACACTGAAGGGAAGTAGTCGTTGAGGAGGTTAGCATTTTCTGCATCTGAATGCTTTAATGTCCCCTCCTCATTCCTCAAAGGGCCAATCGTTCGACGGATTGGTTTACGGCTGTTCACATATCCAAAAAACTCCTTGGGATTCTCTTTACAGAGTCTCGCCACTCGGAGTTCCTCAGACCGCTTAGCCGCCCTTATGCTGGACTTCACTCTCCTGGCTAGCCTCCGGTATTCGTCAAAGTCACCCGAGATCTTCGATTGCCGGTACACATTTCTCTTCTCCCTAAGCAGTTGGCCGATTTCTCGATTAAACCACTTAGGTTGAACAGAAGACAGACGGGGGCATTTCAGAGGGATGAAACGCGATTGAAGACTCATGAATGTGGTTTTGAAACTATTCCACGAGTCTTCAACGGCATCGCACACTTCTAGCCTCACGTCAGTCAGTCCAGCTCGAAGGCTTGCAAAGTCTGCTCTTCTCAAGTCAAGTTTCTTTAATTGACTGGCAACAGACCTTACCTTCGGGATCTTGACGCTAAATCTAACTAGCTGGTGATCACTGCCACCGAGCTCTTCGCATACAGAGATATCCTCAACGATATCATCCTCAGAGGTGAAGACCAAGTCGAGGATATTGTCTCCTCTCGTCGGTTCTCTGGCCCATTGAGTGAGGAACTCGTTGTTGGTGAACTCCAGGAGTAGCGCGCTCTCGCCACAGGCTGCTCTGGTTTCCCAGTCAACTTGGCTGTTGAAATCGCCCATAACGATGCACACTCTGCCTTGAACCAGCTCACCCAGCAGCTGGTACAGTTCCCTGTCCTTCTCAACAGGTTGGGAAGGGGGTCTGTAAAGCAGCAGGGTCCTGTATTTGGCAGGACCGATCTCTAGGTCAACGCCTAGGAGCTCGTGGTCGGATATAACGTTGGAGTTCGTAGATTTGATTGTATCCTTGACATACAACATTACACCGCCACCCTCTCTGTCTGGCCTATCTTTGTGGAAGAGTTGGTAGCCAGGAACCGTGAATTCGCCTTCAAAGTCTCGGTTTGAGGTTTTTATCCACGATTCTGTTATGGCTACCATTTCGGGTTCTTCCGTCGCTACGAGGCCACGGAGCTCAGGAAACTTGTTCCTGATTGACCTCGCATTGAACAGAAGAACCTTCAGGGAGTCCCCAAATGTAGGACCCCCTATACTCTTCCGTTTCCCGGCTTCTTGTTTGTCTTGGTGGCACCATTTTTAACAACCTCCGAGAAGGTTGTTTGGGGAGTGACTCGGGCGTACTGGCGTACGTCCGCCTTCCCAATGGGCCGGACACTCCTTTGGGTGCGCTCCACGACATCCTGGATGAGGTTGGCTAGGAACGCCTTGCCCTTAAAGGAGAGGTGCACCCCGTCCCTTTGGTAGAGGTCTTTTCTACCATAGAACACGGCGTACGGGTCCACAAAAAAGACACCCTCAGCCGTACAGAGGTCTGCAAGGCGCCTGTTTAGCGACATGTTCCTCAAGTGGGCAGTCCGGCTTGGACCCCACCTCGGGAGCATCCCCACCACGACACTTCTGCGGGTTTTCAGTCCACAGTCGTCGACAGCGCCCATAACTGTCCTCATAATTTCACCTGTAGGGCCTACCCTACCTCCTCTGAGGTAGAGGTCGTTGCCACTTACCATAAGGGCAACGACTGAAGTCTCTGAAATCTGAGACTTCTCGGCCTCAGCTCTTACCTGCATATTCCCACAACCTGGGATGCAGCTCACCTTAACGCTTGTGCGAAGGCGGGCCGCTAGCAGGGGCTTCAGACCCCGTGCTTGAGAATCACCAATAAGGGTGACTCTTGCACATTTGACTGCGGACGACTTAGTCTTTCCTTTCGGAGGCGACTTGACGCTTTCCTCTGGTATCTCTAATTTTTTTTTCTTCTTCTTCTTATTCTTCCTCTTATTCTTCTTCTTGACCTTCTTTGCTATCTCTTCGTTTGTTTCCCGTTTCTCTTCTTCTGCTTCTACTTTCTCTTCTTCTGTTTCCAGTTTCTTTTCTTCTCTTTCTACTTTCTCTTCTTCTCCTTTTACTTTCTCTTCTTCTCTTTCTACTTTCTCTTCTTCTATTTCTACTTTCTCTTCTTTCTTCTTTCTTTTCTTCTTTTTGGCTCGTTGAGGAAGCCCTTCAGCAGAAGAAATCGGCTGTTGGACGTCCGGAGCCTTCTCGCCTGAGCATCTGCATCTCTCTGATTTTAAGAGTTGAACTTCCCTTTTAAGGAGGGAGTTCTCCTCTCTCAGTTGAGCGATGCTCTCGCCCAGGCGCTTCTCGAGTTCGCAGAAGTCACAGACACTGACGCCATCTGTGAGTTCCTTGCAACTCCTTCCCCCGAAGTCTTCACTCCATCTATAGACTTTGCATATTTTGCAGGTTAGCTTTCGAAACGGAGGACCATTCTTCTTCGCCATCTTACAAAAATCTCGGACCATACGCATTAAAAAAGGGTTTTTTGGTTGTGATTTTCTCTCGCACTAATCTCATCCGCCTATTTCCAGGAGGTTTTCGGTCGTTCGGCGAACAGAAACCCTTTGATCAAGCACACCAACCCTAAGGTCTCCCCTGGGCCGGACGTCCCCAATCGTGCCGCAGCTCCCAACTGAGCAGCACGAGAGCCCCAGTGAACTGGTTCTCTGATTTTTCGACAGGGGTGCTTGAGGTGTAACTGTCTTCCTACTAAGCCCTACTAATCAACTAAAAACGGCCAGACTTGAGGCAAATAGTAAAGCTAAGTGCCCACGACTTCATCCGAGATCTTTAGCTGATCTGGCAACCAGCAAGGCACAAAAGCTCTCTCTCCAAAGATCAGTTGAGCCTTTATTCACCAAGTAGCGGTCACAGGGAGCTGGTCAGGCAATTACACGTTAGGAGAAAGCTTTTAAGGGGTACCTAGCATTTCTCCATTAATCGTACCACAAACGCCTAAGATCCCTTCAATCTCAGTCTCTTGTAACCTATGAGTGCTCCAAGGCGTTATTTAAAGAGGTTCCAAAGCCTCTCTTCTCACGCGGCATAAGGGAGCTGGTGAGGCCCTTATTAATAAACAACTTATGTGTAATAGAGATGAAGGGTTTTTTTTTGTTATTGGGTTTTTGTTTTGATTTTTTGACAGTTGAAGAGAGTTGGTGAAACTTAGTACTAACAGAATCGAATGGGTTGGTAGGGGGATGCAAGGAGACGCATCAAAGAAGTGGTAGAGAAGTTTGACAACCCTTAGTCTGGATCCTACTACAGCTACCTTACTGGCATGGGTGACCCTACCGGACTAAAAGTCCCCCAGCTTAGCTAGCTTAACTCAGGCAGATCACGCAAGCTCTCTCACCGACGACAAGGTGGCTGTGTAGAGAGAGATAGAGAGAGAGAGAGAGAGAGAGAGAGAGAGAGAGAGAGAGAGAGAGAGAGAGAGAGAGAGAGTCACAAGGAGTCACAAGGAAAAGAAGTACCCTAGAAGACCTTACGGTCCATACGAGAGGGTACTTGTTACGAGTCAGGGACTCGTGAGCCTGTCAGCGAACCTAGGACTTTATCCAGGCGCCTTTTGAACTGCTCCACAGAGTCGCTGTTCACGACTTCTGGCGGAAGCGCGTTCCACTCGTTGCAGATACTGTAACTGAAGAAGTTCCCGCATCTGTCCCGGTGATAACGCGGCAGCTCAATTTTGTAGCCGTGGTTTCTCGTTACGCCCTCGCTTAGTTGGAACATGTCCCCGTTGCCTACGTGGTCAATACCTCGGAGGATTTTGAAGACCTCGATTAATTGACCGCGCCGTCTTCGGGTTTCCAGTGAGAAGAGGTTTAGTTCTTCTAGGCGGGCTTCGTAACTTTTGTGCCTGATCGAGGTGATCAGTTTGGTCGCCCTGGCTTGTACTCGCTCCAGTCGGGCGATGTCCTTCCGAAGGGATGGACTCCAAAACTGGACTGCGTACTCCAGGTGAGGTCGGACCAGGGAATTAAAGAGAGTGAGAACGATTTCCCTGTTCCGATACCCAAACTGTCGCTTGATATACCCCAAGATTCTCTGGGCTTTCTTCTCCGCCTCGATGCACTGCTTGGAAAACTTGAGGTCGCTGGTGATCACGACTCCCAAGTCTTTTTCCATGTCTGTGCTGTCGAGCGCCGAGTTTTTGAGGCTGTAGACGGCTTGGGGATTTCTGTGGCCGATGTGCATCACCTTGCACTTTTCGACATTGAACGGCATTTGCCATTTGTCTGACCACTCCCCGAGTTTCCTCAAGTCGGCTTGGAGTCTCTCGACGCTTTCCGCGTCTGCCACGTTCATACCTAGTTTGGTATCGTCGGCAAATTTGGAAATCCTCGCAGTTATGCCATCATCTATGTCGTTTACATAGATGATGAAGAGTAGGGGGCCCAGCACGGAGCCTTGGGGAACGCCGCTTGTTACCGGTAGCCAACCGGACTTTTGCCCGTTCACCACTACTCGCTGCCTTCGACTATGCAGCCAGTTTTCGATCCAGTCACCTACAGCTCCGGCGATGCCCAGCGCTCGAACCTTTTTCAGCAATCGGCGGTGGGGCACCTTGTCGAAGGTCTTCTTCAAGTCGAGGTAGATGACATCCACCGCCTTCTCCCGGTCGTGTTCGCTGAACACGAAGTGGAAGAATTCCAAAAGGTTCGTTAGGCATGACCTGTGCCGCCGGAACCCGTGTTGGGAATTCCTCAATAGGTGGTTGGACTCGACGTGCTGCGTTATTTTGTCAACCAGGATACTTTCCATCAACCTTCCTACTACCGACGTCAGGCTGATCGGCCGGTAGTTAGATGGCTCGCTCGCGTTACCCTTTTTGAATATGGGGGTGACTTCCGCGTCTCGCCAGTCCTTTGGCACGCATCCAGTCTCGAGCGATTTCCTGAAGATCGAGCAGAGATGTGGGGAGACCTCATCTCGCACTTCCTTCAGCACCCGTGGTAAGAAGCCATCGGGCCCTGGCGACTTGTAGCGGTTCAAAGCGTCGATCTTTGAACGCACTGTCGTCTCTTCGAAGTGAAATCTCTCCAATTGCTCTGAGCCTTCGTACTTGTCACGAGGCTCAGGGGTGGTGTCCTTCTCCTCAGTGAAAACTGACGAGAAGTACTTGTTGAGGATGGTCGCATTCGCTTCGTCACTGAGCTCTAGCTCACCATCCTCTTTCACCAAGGGACCGATCCGTCTACGTGTCGGCTTACGGCTGTTTACGTATCCGAAGAATTCCTTGGGGCTCTCTTTGCAGAGTCTCGCCACACGGACTTCTTCGGCGCGTTTCGCCACCCTTATCATGGACTTGACACTTCGGCATAGACTTTTGTAGTGCTCGAATTCTCCAGTGTTCTTCGCTTGGCGATAGGCGGTTTTTCTCTTCCGTAGGGTTCTCCCGATTTCGGGGGTGAACCACTTGGGTTGAGTAGCTCCGACTCGGCCGCGTTCTGATGGAATGAATCGTGACTGCAGGGCCATGAATGAGTTTTTGAAATTCTTCCATGGTTGCTCGACGTTGTCACTATCTTCCACCTCTATCGCTGCCACGCCAGCACGAAGTCCCGCGAAATTTGCCTTTCTGAAGTTCAGCTTGGCTGCAGCACGAGCTGCTGCTTCGCGAGCTGGGACTCGAATGCAGAACCTGATGAGGCGGTGGTCACTGCCACCTAGCTCCTCATCTACACTAACTTCCTCAATGATGTCATCCTCGGATGTGAGAACTAGGTCGAGGATGTTTGCACCTGGTGTTGGTTCTCTCACCCATTGAGTGAAGAATCCTTCATTTACGAAGTTAAGGAGCCGTATGTTGTCGATGCGGGTTTCTCTGGTTGCCCAGTCAACGTGAGTGTTGAAGTCCCCCATGACGATACTCACCCTGCCTTCAGTTAACTGATTCAGTTGATTATAGAGGTCCCTGTCTTGATCCTCCGTCGAGGATGGGGGTCTATAAACTGTAACAGTCCTGTACTTGGTGGTACCCAGCTCCAAGTCCACGCATAGGACTTCTTGGTGGGCGGTGGTGGTGCTGCTCGTTGCCGTGAATACACTTCTCACGTACACCACCACTCCGCCCCCCTCCTTCGCCAGCCGGTCTTTGTGGAAGATCTGGTAGCCCGGGATTGCGAATTCGCCCTCAAAGTCACGAACAGAGGTTCGAATCCACGACTCCGTGATGGCCACCAGATCTGGTTCTTCCGTTGCTACGAGGGCCACTAATTCCAGAAACTTGTTCCGGATGGACCTCGCGTTGAACAGAAGAACCTTAAGGGAGTTCCCGGCTGGTGGTCTCCCTAAGTTCGACCGTTTCCCGCCGCCTTTGGCTTGGCGGCAGGAACGGTCCTCCTTTCCCGAACAGACCGGACGCAGCGGTTAACCGTCTCCTGGATGAGGTTAGCCAGCATGGCTTTTCCCTTCATCGACAGGTGGGCTCCGTCCCTTTGGTAGAGGTCGTTCCTACCAAAGAACGTCCGGAAAGGGTCCGCGAAGAAGACCCCTTCAGCTGTACAGAGGTCTCTCAACCTCTGGTTTACCAGCTCGTTGCGACGGTATGTAATGGGGTTAGGGCTCCTCCGTGGAAGGATCCCGACAACGACCCTCCTCCTCGTCTTTAGTCCGCAGTCGTCGACTGCACCCATGACGTTCTGGAGTATTGGTTCTGTCACCCCTGCTCCCCCGTTGCGGAGAGAGAGAGAGAGAGAGAGAGAGAGAGAGAGAGAGAGAGAGAGAGAGAGAGAGAGAGAGAGAGAGAGAGAGAGAGAGAGAGAGAGAGAGAGAGAGAGAGAGAGAGAGAGAGAGAGAGAGAGAGAGAGAGAGAGAGAGAGAGAGAGAGAGAGAGAGAGAGAGAGAGAGAGAGAGAGAGAGAGAGAGAGAGAGAGAGAGAGAGAGAGAGAGAGAGTTACAAGGAGTTACAAGGATAATCAGCACCCTAGAGATCTTTCGATCCATGCCGAGAAGGTGCCTTTGTCAATTACCTATGATATTTACATTTAAAAAAAAAAAACCAAAAAAAAAAACCAAAAAAAATACAGACAATGCTAGAGATAAAGTGACAGTAAAGTTGAAGGCTCTCCCCACCCTCCTCTCCCACCTGCAACGCAGGTACGGAAACTGAAAAGATACCTGGTCAGTTGAAATATAGTGCTGATCCAGGAATTTCACAGTACAGTTTGAAACTTAACCAGCTGAAAATCTCAATATTCTTTTCTGGTATGATATAAGTATCTCGTCATTAAACTATATACACCATCGTTGAATTTAATCCACTATTGGATTTCGTTCCAATATTTATGCTTATCTTAGGACCTTTGTATAATAATGGAAATCCCGTCAATTAATTTATATACACTTTTCTTGATTACAATATGCATTCATAATGTATTGAATTCCATTCTTTTCAGAATCCTGTCGTATTGGTCCTCTTTTATTTACATGGGGTTTTCCCTTATATTTTTAAAGTTAATTAATAATCTAGTGTATGTATTATTTTGTCGAGTCTTTGTTTAAATGTCTCTTTAGTCTTACTCGCAATTACATCATTTGGCAGTTTATTCCAGAGGTTGACAATTTTATATGAGAAAAAGTTTCCTGTTATACTTTTTTGATACCGCAACGGAACCAGCTTCATTCCATTGTTCCTCGTCTCACATTCGTTAACTTTGAACCATATATTAGGGTCTACATTTTCAATCCTATTTAGTATTTTAAATGTTTCTATTAGCTGGCCTCGCATTCTCCGCGTTTCTAGTCTGAAGAGTTTGAGTCTTTCCAATCTAGTTTCATAGTTATGTTTTCTTAAGGATGGTATTAATTTTGTCGCTCTCTCTTGAACTCTTTCAAGCCTTTCAATATCTTTCTTCAGATAAGGTGACCACAATTGAGCACAATATTCCAGATGGGGACGAACTAATGCATTAAATAAATTTAATACTATGGTCTCGTTTCTGCATTTAAATTGTCGTTTTATGTATCCTAGGATTTTGGATGCCTTTTTTTCCGCTTCACTGCATTGCATACTAAACTTAAGATCGCTCGATACATAAATCCCTAAGTCTTTTTCGACTTTTGTTTCTTTTAACTCCATATTGAACAATGTATACACTGCTTGTGGATTTTTCCTTCCGACATGCATTACTTTACTCTTATCAAAGTTTAAAGGCATTTTCCATTTTTTTTACCATTCTTCGATAAGATTTATATCTCTCTGAATCTCAGTTGCGTCTTCTTTGTTGCATATTCCTCTTCCAAGTTTCGCATCATCCGCAAATTTAACAACTTTCGATACGAGACTGGTTTCCAAATCATTAATATAAATTATGAATAGCAGCGGGCCCAACACAGAGCCCTGTGGCACCCCACTTGAAACTTTTGTCCACTCTGAGGCAGATCCATTTATTACCACTCTCTGATACCTATGGGTAAGCCAGTCCTCAATCCAATCTCCTACTTTTCCCGTAATTCCAACTGCTCTAACTTTGGCCATGAGTAAATTGTGAGGGACTTTATCAAACGCCTTCTGGAAATCCAAGTAAATTATATCGATTGACTTATCCTCATCATATTGTTTATATACATATTGAAAGAAGTCCAGCAAGTTCGTTAGACAGGACCTGTTTCTTCTGAATCCATGTTGTGAGTCTCTAAGCAACTCTTTTGATTCAAGATGCGAAACAATTTTTTTGCAGATAAATGATTCTAAAAGTTTCCCTACCACTGACGTCAAGCTGATCGGTCGATAGTTTTTCACGACCTCTCTACAGCCACTTTTAAAAATTGGCGTAACATTTGCATATTTCCAGTCAATGGGAACTGTTCCACTGTTTAATGATTGATTAAAAATTTTGGCTAGGTGTTTACTAAAAACTTCCTTCGCTTCTTTCAAAACTCTAGGATAAAACATATCAGGTCCAGGAGATTTGTTGACGTTCATTTTATTTATTAAATTTACAACATCTTCGGTTGTACAGCTAACATTCTCGAATGGGTCGTCTCCGTCGTATACAATATTTATCTCGGGTATAGGAGAAGTTATTTGAGTAGTAAAAACACTCGCGAAGTAATTATTGAGTAGACAAGCTATATCGTAGTCAGTGTATCTTAAGGTACCATTACAAGAGAGAGAGAGAGAGAGAGAGAGAGAGAGAGTTACATAGAGTTACATAGAGTTACATAGATACACAGATCACACGGGCCTTACGGCCCAGACTAAGGTGATCTGGCCTTAAATCTACTGCCACTTACACATAGAATAGTAGAAGTAAAGGATAGAAAAGTTTTAGGCTCTCCCCACCCTCCACTCCCTCCGGCAAAAGCCGTACATGAAATAATTTGGGAAAAGTACCTTGCAGGTGTAAGAAGACAGTACCTGAAGGAAATTTGCATTGAATAGTAATTAAATGAAATGAATATGAAAACCACTTACATAAACCTGAAAGAGTTATATTTTTGTAATATTATTTTATTTTGTAGCTTATGCTAAACAATTCCAATATTTGTTAAGTGTTTGTCTAATCTCATTTTAAATGAATCTATAGTTCTGCTGTCCACTACCTCGTTTGGCAAATTATTCCAATCATTAATAATCGAGTAAGTGAAGAAGTTTTTTATTACATCCATAGTGGCTCTTTTACCCTGAAGTTTTGAATCATGTCCACGGGTGGGACACTCCCCTGTCAGTGTGAACAAGTTATTGGCATTAACGTTGTTAAATCCTTTAAGTATTTTGAAGCACTCTATAAGCTGCTCCCTTAGTCTTCGTTTTCTGACGGAAAATAGATTAAGTTTTTTTAGCCTCTCGTGGTAAGGTTTGTTACGTACTGACGGGATAAGTTTTGTCGCTCTGTGTTGTACAGCTTCTAATTTATCTATGTCTTTTATTAAGTAAGGGGCCCAGAACTGTACAGCGTATTCGAGATGGGGCCTGACAATACTTTTATATAGTGGCATAATTATTTCCTCGCTTTTATAAGTAAAGTTTCTTTTTATAAATCCTAGTGCTGTGTTAGCTTTGTTTGCAGCAGCTGCGCATTGGTTTGATGTTTTTAAGTTTTCTGTAATTATTACTCCTAAATCTTTAACCTGCGGGGTTGTGTTTATTAAGCCGCCTTGCATTGTATAGGTGTATTTTTTGTTTTTTGTTCCGCACTGAAGGATTTGGCATTTGTCGATATTAAATGGCATTTGCCATTTCTCAGACCATTCGGTAATTTTATTTATATCAGCCTGCAGGCTAGCCCTGTCATCTTTGCATAGTACTGAGTTACCTATTTTCGTGTCATCTGCAAATTTAGATATGATATTATTTATTCCAACGTCTATGTCATTGATGTATATAGTAAATAAAATAGGCCCCAGGACTGATCCCTGGGGAACACCGCTGGTAACAGATACCCAGTCCGATTCCACGCCATTTATAATCACTCTCTGCTTCCTGTTTTTTAACCAGCTACTAATCCATCCGTATATATTACCGTTAATTCCTAGCGTACGCACTTTGTTCATGAGTTTCTGATGTGGAATTTTGTCAAATGCCTTTTTGAAATCTAGGTAAATTATATCTAATGATTTAGTATCGTTATATAGGTTGAAAAGGTTATGGTAAAAGTCAATTAGGTTTGTTAAGCACGATCTCTTAGACCTAAAACCATGCTGGCTATCACGTATAAGGTTATTGTTTTCGAGGAACTCTACTAGCTTGTCTCTAATGATCGTTTCGAGCAACTTTCCAACTATTGAGGTTAAGCTAATGGGTCTGTAATTACTGGCCTGGTTTTTACATCCCTTCTTAAAGATAGGTGTGACGTTAGCTTTCCTCCAATCATCAGGGACGACCCCATGCTCGAGAGATTTGTTAAAAATGAGAGCAAGTGACTCTGCTAACTCATTAAGGACATGTTTTAAGATTCTAGGGTAAAATTTATCAGGACCAGGAGTCTTGTACGAGTTCATTTTCTTTAATTTATCAATTACTAGTTGCGGATTTACTTCCAGGCTCCTTAGTGATGGGTGTCTGACCTGTATAGACTCGTTGTTATCGTTATTAGTATATCCTAAGGTGAAGACTGAACTAAAAAACTCGTTTAAGATACATATTAGCCATACCCATATCATCTGAAATAATTTCACCCAACTGGTTTTTCAAGGGGCCAATCCCGCTTCTCATTTGCCTATTTCTATTGATATAAGTATAGAAGTGTTTGGGATTAGTGGTGCTTGCTTTTGCTATCTCGATTTCGTATTGACGTTTCTTTGATCTTATGAGTGTTTTAACCTTTCTTCTGCTAGTGTTATATTGTTGGTTAACTTGATAGCTTCTATTGTGTTTTAATAATGTGTGGAGACGGTTCCTATCTCTAATTGCTCGTTTGATGTCATTATTAAACCACGGCGGATTGCCTCTATTCGCGTTACTATTCCTTGTCTTAAGAGGAACATGGTTTTCTTGGGCTATAAAAAATAGTTCTTTAAATTTATTCCAAAGTTGATTTACATCTTCTATTTCTATCAGCTGCTCGTGAATATTTCCCAGGGCTTCTCTGAGGCCCTCTAAGTTAGCTTTACTGTAGTCTGGTACTTTTGAATAGTTATTGGTAGTTGAATACCTGGCATTTAGATCAAAGCGGATTAGTTTATGGTCACATGTACCTATATGTTCCGCTACGGCCAGAGTTGATATTAAATTTTCCTGGGATGCAATAACTAGGTCTAGTATATTATTTCCTCTGGTTGGCTCCCTTACGCATTGGTGTAAATAATTAGTATCGATAAAATTTGTCATTAATTTTTCTTGTTGGCTAGTCCCTATATTCAAGTCCCAGCAGATATTAGGTAAATTAAAATCTCCCAGTAATAGCGTTTGTTCCTCCTGTAATGTTTCTTGCAACATTCTATATATTTCCAGGTCCTCATTAACGGTAGTATTTGGGCGACGGTAAACAGTGCTTATGTTTATTTTAAAATCTCGTAAATGTAGTTTAACACAGATCAGCTCCACTTCATTATTTGTAAGTTCTACCTCCGTTACTTTTAATTCTGATCTTATATATAGTCCCACTCCTCCTCCAAGCCTTCCATTGGCCCTGTTTTTGTAAAATAATCTATAGCCTTCTAGCATGTATTCACATAATAAGTCTTTTATGCCAATTTGTAGATGGGTCTCAGTTAAGGCTATGATGTCAACCTCTTCCGTTGCTATTAGACATTTAAGTTCTGTAATATGTTTTCTAAGGCTACGTGCATTAAAAGTTATTATTTTGATTGTACTGATTTCTTTTGAAGGTGAGCGGGTGAGACTATTCATTAGTTTCCCTGTCTGTGGGTGGGGGTGGGGGTCAGGGCCGGGGGGGATCGGGGAGGGGAGGCAGCTGCTTGAGCGTAGCCACGGGGATTAAAGGGATTTGCAACAGGGCGAGGAGTGACATGGAAATTAAATGGGTTGTCGGTAGGGCGAGGAGTTACATGGAAATTAAATGGGTTTGGAGGGGTGGCTTGGGAGGGCGTATTGGTCATCTGGGTTGGGTTAGCTAGGTTTGAGGGGGTCCCTACCCTGTGCCTTCGGTCAGGTGAGGCAGGGGAAACCCGTTCTGTGGCAGGTGTGGGAGGGTTATTTGTTTGACTCTGGCATCTCTTATGTATATTATATACAGCGTTGTTTAGCAATTTACTCATTAACTGTACTCCTGCTTGTGACAAATGGATACCATCTCTGTTTGTTAGCCAAGGCTTATTATGGAAGCTACTCCATGTGTCGTTATATAACACATGTTCTTTCTCACACATTTCTTTTAGAGATTCATTGATTCCTAGAGCTCTGATGTTACTGTAGTGATTGTTGGCTCTCATACGTGGCAGTATTCCATTAACTATGCATTTATTTGTCTTGGATCTCATTTCTTTTATTAGCTTGTTATACTTAGCTAGTATTTCCCTACTTGTGGCTTTACCACCGTCATATGCATCGTTACTACCCACGTTAACTAGTAAGCATGAACTCCTGGGGACTTTTGCTTTCTTAAGGTCTTCAGTAATTATGTCTAAAGTACCACCTGGTATTACCTTGACCATTCTGTTCTTCCTTTCCATGGCAAAAGCTACACCCTGACCCCTTAAAAGTGAGTCAGACAAGACATAGGTGTTAACTTCATTGCTGCTGGATTTCCTAACCTGCTTATCTCCGTTATGCGACTTTACCTTTAAGGAGCTTGTCTCACCTATAGCAGCGAACCTGTTCGCCAGAGTGATTGTTGGGGGGTTATCCACTCTCCTTACCTTTTTTGAATTATTTCTAACTTCCTGAAAACCCTGGTTGGTATGAGCCTCATTTGTTACTTTATTGCTGAGTTTACTTACTTCTTCTTTAAGGTGGATCACTTCTTCCTTTAGATGGCAGTTTTCTACTTTAAGAGCCTCAGTCTCTTTCCTATTCTCTTCAATGAGGTTTTCGAGGAAAGCAAACTTTTTGCTGTTTATACACATATAACAAGTGGCATCATGGCGTGGATGTCTGGGGTACCACTCTGGATAATATTTCTTACTACACCCTGGGCACGCAATCCTTATAGGAGGCATGTTTTAAAGGAAAAGGAAAGCTGGGAAAACACACAAAATAAAATTATGATTACTTTCTTTTGACTATCGAAGAAGGGATAGGCTTGCGAAACAGTGAGTTTGTGTGCGCGCGTGTGCTTCGTATTTTCCTACTTACATATGTGAGTGTGCTTAAGCTCAGAGATTGTAGGTGTTTGTGCGTGCGCGTCTGTACGATGTGTGTACAAACGTTGTACAGAGAGGAATGTGAAGCAGGAGTTGGACCTAAAATCTCGAAGTAAACAGGATGAAGCTCGTAAATCTGTCAAACTAGAGATGGAGTCAATGGAATATATACACGGAAAGACAACTGAAAATAAATTTAAGCAACTTGGATAAACTGATTTCAGTTAAATAAAGAAGGGAAACAATAAGTAACAACGAAATATTAATAAAAAAGCAGAAAAATAAGAAAAAAAAAAAAAATTCTATAAGGATAAAGTAGAGATAACTTAGCTGTTGTTTTGTCACGAGGTCACTATACGCGAATATGCACTACAACCGAATATGCACTATAACCGAATATGCACTATAACCGAATATGCACTATAACCGAATATGCACTATAAAACACTTGACGGGTCACTAAGAGGAAATTCTGTATAAACTAATAACTAGATAAAAACCTCACTATTAGTAAAGTTATAAGCACACAGGCAGTAGAGCCCTTAATATATTTGAGAAGGGCGGGAGCGACGGCAAAAGACGTCCGATCGGTACAAGTTCTCAAGAGAGAGAGAGAGAGAGAGAGAGAGAGAGAGAGAGAGAGAGAGAGAGAGAGAGAGAGAGAGAGAGAGAGAGAGCGAAACAATAACAGAATCAGAAATCGAAAAAGATCTCGGTATCTATGTCACAAACGATCTCAAGTTCACTCGACAGTGCGTCAATGTTGAAAAGAAAGCGCGGAAGATACTAGGTTATATATACCTTCGTTAAGAAATTATAGTTATGAAACACGAATAGACAAGCTAAACCTTTACAAGTTGGAAACTAGACGTGTACGAGGCCAGTTGATTCAAGTATATAAAATACTAAATAGAATTGATAATGTGGATTACTCAATCTGGTTCGAGTTCAACAGAAATGTAACAAGGAATAACAGTATGAAGCTAATCCCTCCAAAATACAAATTGAATGTATGCGGTAATTTCTTTTCGTATAAAATAGTAAATATTTGGAATCAGTTAACGGAAGAGGTCGTTTCGAGCCCCAGTGTCGAGGCGTTTAAAAGGAGGTTAGATAAAATCATAAATACGCTTACATACTAAAAACATAATATTACACTGAAAATAATTAGATTAAGAATATTAAAAGAAAAATAATAATGTAGAAATGCATTTCTGCTTTCCTGTCGAAATTCCTGTTTGTGTACTTTTTTTTCTAGCACAGCGGGTATCTTTTCATCTTTCATTGCCCGAAAGATCGGGCGGGAGAGGTGGGAGGGGAGAGCCTTGAACTTTACTATACTATTTCTATGACGAGTAGATTGAATATGAATATTAAATGAGTACCTCCTCGGTATGGACTAACTTAGTCTTCTGAGGTACTATCTTTCCTTGTAACTCCTTGTAACACACACTCTCTCTCTCTCTCTCTCTCTCTCTCTCTCTCTCTCTCTCTCTCTCTCTCTCTCTCTCTCTCTCTCTCTCTCTCTCTCCAAATCCTTCAGTGCGGAACAAAAAACAAAAAATACACCTATACAATGCAAGGCGGCTTAATAAACACAACCCCGCAGGTTAAAGATTTAGGAGTAATAATTACAGAAAACTTAAAAACATCAAACCAATGCGCAGCTGCTGCAAACAAAGCTAACACAGCACTAGGATTTATAAAAAGAAACTTTACTTATAAAAGCGAGGAGATAATTATGCCACTATATAAAAGTATTGTCAGGCCCCATCTCGAATACGCTGTACAGTTCTGGGCCCCTTACTTAATAAAAGACATAGATAAATTAGAAGCTGTACAACACAGAGCGACAAAACTTATCCCGTCAGTACGTAACAAACCTTACCACGAGAGGCTAAAAAAACTCAATCTATTTTCCGTGAGAAAACGAAGACTAAGGGGGCAGCTTATAGAGTGCTTCAAAATACTTAAAGGATTTAACAACGTTAATGCCAATAACTTGTTCACACTGACAGGGGAGTGTCCCACCCGTGGACATGATTCAAAACTTCAGGGTAAAAGAGCCACTATGGATGTAATAAAAAACTTCTTCACTTACTCGATTATTAATGATTGGTATAATTTGCCAAACGCAGTAGTGGACAGCAGAACTATAGATTCATTTAAAATGAGATTAGACAAACACTTAACAAATATTGGAATTGTTTAGCATAAGCTACAAAATAAAATAATATTACAAAAATATAACTCTTTCAGGTTTATGTAAGTGGTTTTCATATTCATTTCATTTAATTACTATTCAATGCAAATTTCCTTCAGGTACTGTCTTCTTACACCTGCAAGGTACTTTTCCCAAATTATTTCATGTACGGCTTTTGCCGGAGGGAGTGGAGGGTGGGGAGAGCCTAAAACTTTTCTATCCTTTACTTCTACTATTCTATGTGTAAGTGGCAGTAGATTTAAGGCCAGATCACCTTAGTCTGGGCCGTAAGGCCCGTGTGATCTGTGTATCTATGTAACTGTAACTCTCTCTCTCTCTCTCTCTCTCTCGCCGAAGTGTCAAGTCCATGATAAGGGTGGCGAAACGCGCCGAAGAAGTCCGTGTGGCGAGACTCTGCAAAGAGAGCCCCAAGGAATTCTTCGGATACGTAAACAGCCGTAAGCCGACACGTAGACGGATCGGTCCCTTGGTGAAAGAGGATGGTGAGCTAGAGCTCAGTGACGAAGCGAATGCGACCATCCTCAACAAGTACTTCTCGTCAGTTTTCACTGAGGAGAAGGACACCACCCCTGAGCCTCGCGACAAGTACGAAGGCTCAGAGCAATTGGAGAGATTTCACTTCGAAGAGACGACAGTGCGTTCAAAGATCGACGCTTTGAACCGCTACAAGTCGCCAGGGCCCGATGGCTTCTTACCACGGGTGCTGAAGGAAGTGCGAGATGAGGTCTCCCCACATCTCTGCTCGATCTTCAGGAAATCGCTCGAGACTGGATGCGTGCCAAAGGACTGGCGAGACGCGGAAGTCACCCCCATATTCAAAAAGGGTAACGCGAGCGAGCCATCTAACTACCGGCCGATCAGCCTGACGTCGGTAGTAGGAAAATTGATGGAAAGTATCCTGGTTGACGAAATAACGCAGCACGTCGAGTCCAACCACCTATTGAGGAATTCCCAACACGGGTTCCGGCGGCACAGGTCATGCCTAACGAACCTTTTGGAATTCTTCCACTTCGTGTTCAGCGAGCACGACCGGGAGAAGGCGGTGGATGTCATCTACCTCGACTTGAAGAAGGCCTTCGACAAGGTGCCCCACCGCCGATTGCTGAAAAAGGTTCGAGCGCTAGGCATCGCCGGAGCTGTAGGTGACTGGATCGAAAACTGGCTGCATAGTCGAAGGCAGCGAGTAGTGGTGAACGGGCAAACGTCCGGTTGGCTACCGGTAACAAGCGGCGTTCCCCAAGGCTCCGTGCTGGGCCCCCTACTCTTCATCATCTATGTAAACGACATAGATGATGGCATAACTGCGAGGATTTCCAAATTTGCCGACGATACCAAACTAGGTATGAACGTGGCAGACGCGGAAAACGTCGAGAGACTCCAGGCCGACTTGAGGAAACTCGGGGAGTGGTCAGACAAATGGCAAATGCCGTTCAATGTCGAAAAGTGCAAGGTGATGCACATCGGCCACAGAAATCCCCAAGCCGTCTACAGCCTCAAAAACTCGGCGCTCGAGAGCACAGACATGGAAAAAGACTTGGGAGTCGTGATCACCAGCGACCTCAAGTTTTCCAAGCAGTGCATCGAGGCGGAGAAGAAAGCCCAGAGAATCTTGGGGTATATCAAGCGACAGTTTGGGTATCGGAACAGGGAAATCGTTCTCACTCTCTTTAATTCCCTGGTCCGACCTCACCTGGAGTACGCAGTCCAGTTTTGGAGTCCATCCCTTCGGAAGGACATCGCCCGACTGGAGCGAGTACAAGCCAGGGCGACCAAACTGATCCCCTCGATCAGGCACAAAAGTTACGAAGCCCGCCTAGAAGAACTAAACCTCTTCTCACTGGAAACCCGAAGACGGCGCGGTCAATTAATCGAGGTCTTCAAAATCCTCCGAGGTATTGACCACGTAGGCAACGGGGACATGTTCCAACTAAGCGAGGGCGTAACGAGAAACCACGGCTACAAAATTGAGCTGCCGCGTTATCACCGGGACAGATGCGGGAACTTCTTCAGTTACAGTATCTGCAACGAGTGGAACGCGCTTCCGCCAGAAGTCGTGAACAGCGACTCTGTGGAGCAGTTCAAAAGGCGCCTGGATAAAGTCCTGGTTCGCTGACAGGCTCACGAGTCCCTGACTCGTAACAAGTACCCTCTCGTATGGACCGTAAGGTCTTCTAGGGTACTTCTTTTCCTTGTGACTCCTTGTGACTCTCTCTCTCTCTCTCTCTCTCTCTCTCTCTCTCTCTCTCTCTCTCTCTCTCTCTCTCTCTTATTTTTTGACTGGTTCTTATTCACATATTCTATCTTTCAATTCAGTTATTTTCATACCGCTGTATTTTCTTATAATTGACTTCACCCAAGGGAGATCTTGAAACGCTACTTTGACAGTTTTATTGTTTTTATCCGGCCTTTCGAAAGTAGCAGGAAGCTCGGGATTTAACACATCCTCTCTTTCTCCTCTCCCTTTAATCCACTTTATATATATATATATAATATATATATATATATATATATATATATATATATATATATATATATATATATATATATATATATATATATTTATAAGTATATATATATATATATATTTGTATACAGTAATCTAATTCGCACTTTGTTAACATGCCGGGGCCTGAACGTTTAAAAACTGTTTGTCCTAAATGCGATTGTACACGCTGGGTTATAGATTTTAAAGAAGCGAGCTATGCTGCCATAACCGACTCATCTATATGCCTTTTTTGTGAGATTAGAAACGAACATAAAAGGGAAACAGACGAACTGAACGAAACTATATGCGCGCTTAGAAAGGAAATAGCCGAGCTTAGAACCCAACACCCTACAAATGCGCCCGTTACTCCTACCAGTGTTTCGCTAGAAGTATTTACTAACCTAGAAAAAAAGGTCTCTTCTTTGCAGGAGTTCATAGAAAGAAATGTTGCAGTTAATAATCCCAAGACTAAAACGACAAAAGAAAACCAAATTACCACAAAAGGGAAGGGAGTACCATCTCGGCCAGCTAGCAGTAAAGTAAACATTCCTATCAATAAAAATAACTCTTTTCAGCAGGTAAAAAAAGGAGCAAGACCACAGCAAAAGATGTTTCTCCCGATTAAGACTCATAATTCTTTTCAAGCATTAGCAGATCGAAAGGAGGAATCAGAAGTCGAATGTGCAATTGTGGGGGATTCCATAATAAGGGGCCAACTTGACTCATTTTGCAGGTTAAATCCAACGAAACGAAAAAGATTCTGTCTACCAGGTGCCTCCGTCGACGACATTACTAACTCGATTGACCCTCTCTTTCAGGACGTAAAGAAGGAAACAGTCATGGTTGTACATGTGGGAACAAATAATGTGCTGAACACTCGATCGGAAGAACTACTCGACAAATACAAGAAGATGATTCGAGCTTTTAAATCTAAAACTAATAATTTCATCATTTCAGGAATTCTTCCGCGTAGTAAGGGCAGGGACAGTTTCTACAGTAGAGCCCACTATACTAATAATTGTCTTGAAACAATTTACAGGAGTGAGAGTGTTGAATTTGTGAACCTTTGGGATGACTTCTATAACAAAAGTGAACTTTTTCTCCCAGACGGCCTTCACCTCAATAACATGGGCTCTACTCGGTTGTCGAGACTATTTACAGAAGCAATCGCAAATTTTCAGATACTACAGAGGTTCCGCGCGATAAAAGAATAAAAAACATTTCTTGTAAAAATTTGAGAAATTCTCTTAAAGCTACCCTATTTAACGCTAGATCACTCCGAAACAAATTTTCAGAATTCCAAACGTTGGTAGCATTAAATAAGTATGACATAATAGGCATTACTGAAACTTGGAAACATAGTCATACGAGAGACTATATTAGTGAATATCATTTGCAAGGCTACAAATTATTTAGCAAGGATAGAATATATAAAGAAGGAGGTGGAGTTCTTTTGTATATAAATGAGGAGCTTCACCCTATTAACTGTAATATAGACACAGATTTTGAATTAATAGGAGTAACATTAAATATAAAAAAGTGTTTGCATATCTTCTTAGTCTATAAAAAGCCCCACTGTTCATATGAAGCGGATCAAAGATTATATGAAACTCTGACGAACGTAAGTAAAGACAAATTCTGTCTCATTATTGGCGACTTTAATTGCCCCCAAATAAATTGGCTGACAAAGAACTCGGATTCGGAAGGCCAAAGATTATTAAATTTTATAAACGATAATTTGTTAACTCAGTGGGTCACCAAGCCAACAAGAGGAGGAAATATATTAGACTTAATTTTAACTTCGGATGACGAACTTATTTCAAGAGTTTACGTCGGCGACCAACTTAGCGGTAGTGACCATAATCAAATAGAATTTGAATTAAGCTTACCCCAAGTAAGGAATATACGTAGTATTACAAAATTTGACTTCCGAAAGGCAAATTTTAGAGGGTTAAGAAATAGTCTCAGGAACTTTAATATAAACGGTACAGATATAAATGAAGTGTGGAACAAGTTTAGAGACAATCTACTAAGGCGACAATCTCAAATCATTCCTTTAGCAATCACTAAATTAGGAAAAAAACAAAATCCCAAATGGTTAACAAGTGAAATAAAAAGAGACATCAATAGAAGAAAAAATGCTTATAAGATGTTTAAACTGAACAGTTCAGACACTAACAAGAAGAATTATTTCAATCTGAGGAGAAGGGTAAAAACCGAAATAAGGAGAGCAAAGCGCAACGAAGAAATGAGGGTGGCACTAAACTGTAAAAGAAACCCCAAAGAATTTTATGCCCTAGTTAATAGTAGAAAACCAATAAAAAACAGTATTGGGCCAATCATGGACGGACACAATAAGTTACAAGTTAAAGATAAAGATATATCCACTGTACTAAACGAATATTTTGCATCTGTTTTTACCAACGACACTTCTAATCCAAATATCGAGCCTTACTGTGAGTACTCAGGAAATGGCACACTAGAAAATATTGAATGCACGGGGATTGATGTAGAAATAGCAATAGATAAAATGAAGAGATTCAAATCCCCCGGGCCTGACAAACTAGTGCCAAGAATAATAAAAGAATTAAAGGATGTTCTAGTGGATCAATTAACGTACATCTTCAATTTATCCCTTGAAGCTGGGGCTGTTCCTCAAGACTGGAAACTAGCTAATGTCACGCCAATATTCAAAAAAGGACGAAAAGATTTACCAAGTAATTATCGACCAATAAGCCTGACATCGGTGGTAGGCAAGATGCTAGAGCGTATTATTGCAGATAAAATAGTGAGCCATCTAGAAACAAACGAACTGCTATTCAACACGCAGCATGGATTTAGGAAGCATAGGTCCTGTCTTACCAATTTATTAGAGTTTTTACATTACATTAATAAAATTCATGATAGTGATAGATCTGTAGACATTTTGTATCTAGATTTTAAAAAGGCCTTCGATAAAGTCCCACACAAGGAACTAATGTGTAAAGTCAGAGCCTTAGGAATACGTGGAAAATTAGCAAATTGGATTGAAGATTGGCTTAGCGATCGTAAGCAAAGAGTAGTGATTAATGGAGAAGAGTCCAATTGGAAAGCTGTAACTAGTGGAGTTCCCCAGGGATCGGTCTTGGGACCCTTGCTCTTAATTATATATGTGAATGACATAGACGTTGAAATAATTTCTAAAATCTCAAAATTCGCCGACGATTGTAAACTGGGTAAAAGCATAGTCACCGAGCAAGATAGACTAGATTTTCAGAGTGACATTGATCACATAAGTGAATGGTCTAGGAAGTGGAAACTTCCCCTTAACCTGGAGAAATGTAAAGTAATGCACATTGGTCACAAAAATCCTAAGGCAGATTACAAACTCGAGAGCGAAACATTAACAGAATCAGAAATCGAAAAAGATCTCGGTATCTATGTCACAAACGATCTCAAGTTCACTCGACAGTGCGTCAATGTTGAAAAGAAAGCGCGGAAGATACTAGGTTATATAAAGAGACAAATCACTTATAAAAGCGATACAACTGTAATCAACCTGTATAACGCCCTAGTGAGACCCCATTTGGAATACTGTGCGCAGGCTTGGTCACCCTCCTTCAGAAAAGACATTGAAAGATTAGAAAGAGTTCAGGCCACAGCTACTAAAATGATACCTTCGTTAAGAAATTATAGTTATGAAACACGAATAGACAAGCTAAACCTTTACAAGTTGGAAACTAGACGTGTACGAGGCCAGTTGATTCAAGTATATAAAATACTAAATAGAATTGATAATGTGGATTACTCAATCTGGTTCGAGTTCAACAGAAATGTAACAAGGAATAACAGTATGAAGCTAATCCCTCCAAAATACAAATTAAATGTATGCGGTAATTTCTTTTCGTATAAAATAGTAAATATTTGGAATCAGTTAACGGAAGAGGTAGTTTCGAGCCCTAGTGTCGAGGCGTTTAAAAGGAGGTTAGATAAAATCATAAATACGCTTACATACTAAAAACATAAGATTACACTGAAAATAATTAGATTAAGAATATTAAAAGAAAAATAATAATGTAGAAATGCATTTCTGCTTTCCTGTCGAAATTCCTGTTTGTGTACTTTTTTTCTAGCACAGCGGGTATCTTTTCATCTTTCATTGCCCGAAAGATCGGGCGGGAGAGGTGGGAGGGGAGAGCCTTGAACTTTACTATACTATTTCTATGACGAGTAGATTGAATATGAATATTAAATGAGTACCTCCTCGGTATGGACTAACTTAGTCTTCTGAGGTACTATCTTTCCTTGTAACTCCTCCTTGTAACACTCTCTCTCTCTCTCTCTCTCTCTCTCTCTCTCTCTCTCTCTCTCTCTCTCTCTCTCTTCTCTCTCTCTCTCTCTCTCTCTCTCTCTCTCTCTCTCTCTCTCTCTCTCTCTCTCTCTCTCAAAGAATGTAGAGGGAGAGGTGACGCCCCCTTGTCGCGGGAAGAGAGCTTGTGTGTACCTTTGACTTTTCGAGCTATGTCGGCGGGGGTACCTCTTCTGGGTACCCCTGGTAGGGCTTCCCTTGTCGATTTGGTCGAAAACGAGATTCCAGACTAAGTGCGTCATTCCTTCCTTTTTTTTACTCTATCCTTCTCTTTTTTTACTTTTATTCTATCTCTCCCACTTATACAAAAAGAAAAAAACAAAAAAAAGCCTACTCCTATCATGTCCCTGTTTCTCTTTTCTTCCTCTATCTACATATAAGGACCTGGCAGCTAACTCATGCGTCAGAAGAGAGGCTTTGGAACCTCTATAAACAACGCCAATCGACGCTCACTGGTTGCGAGAGACTAGGACTAGAGGTGTCCTAGGCGTTGGGGCACGATGAATGGGATGAGGGTAGTGCCCCGTTAACCCCTTCCCTGGCGCGTAATTATTGACCGTTCCCAGTGCCCGTTGACGGGTGCCTCTGGTAGCATCGGTCCGAGGTGACGGCCCTTTGTTCCCAGGTTGGTTGCCAGGCCAATAAAAAGCCTTGGGTCGAGTCTCTTGGTGGGGCGGGATATCCATTGAACGCTGCTCCGAGATCCTGGCCGTTGTGAAGGGAACTAGTAGGAGTTTAGTAAGGGGCGTGCTTCGTTGTTGTTCACCTGGTGACAAATCGATGGCCCCTTCGGGGACCGTCTGTGCTGCTTGGTTGGGAGCCACGGCACGCCGATGCTTGACGACTCGGTCGGACGAACAGCAGCACATGGAGCGTGCCTTCTGAAAGATCCGAAACGTCTCCGATCGATAGGCGGGAGCGACTCACGCGGGGAGAACTCACCAACCCCCTTTTTTCTATTGATTGGTCACAAAGTTTTGAAAGAGAGAAAGTGTTTAAAATGACAGGGAAAAAAGGTCCAGCTGCACTTAAATATACATGTGCGATATGCCAGAAGGATAAGTGGTGCGTGGACTTCCCGGAAGGATGTTTTTCGAAATGCCACCCGGGAAGTATATGCACCGATTGCATCCTTAAAGGAGAGATCCGAGAGGCAGTGGCATGCTGCAATGAACTCAAGGATCTCTTCACAGCCTCTGAAGAAAAATCTAGGGCGCTGGAAAATAAACTGCAGACCCTAGAAACGCAGCACGCGCTTCACATTCGGCGTCTCGAGGAAAAGATCCTAGAGCTAGCCTCTAAACTAGAGGCCCAGTCGGCTCAAGCTCAAGACGAAAGTCCGACTGACTTGGGTGGTTCCGCCGATGTGACTCCAGCCCAAGGAGGTGAAACTGCATTGGCAGTCCCACTTCTGCCATGCGGAGCCAATGAGAAGAAGAAAAAGAAAAAGAAGAAAAAGGACCATAATGCAGCTCACCCCAGTGTAGAGGATTCGAGCGCTACTGGTGCGCATGGGAAAGTGGAAAGAGAAGAAGAGAAAAGAGAAACGGAAGAAGAGAAAAGAGAAACGGAAGAAGAGAAAACAAATGAAGAGAAGAAAAATAAGATGAGGAAGAAAAAAAATAAAAATGCAGAGATACAAGAGGAAAGCGGCAAGTCGCTTCCGAGAGGAAAGAATAAGTCGCCTGCTGACAAATGTGCAAGAGTCACCCTTATTGGTGATTCTCAAGCACGGGGCTTGCAGTCCCTGCTAGCGGCCCGCCTTCGCACTAGTGTGAAGGTAAGCTGCCTGCCAGGATGTGGTAACCACCACATCAGAGTAGAGGCTGAGAAATCACAGATTTCTGAGAGCTCAGTCGTTGCTCTGATGGTCAGTGGAAACGACCTGTACCTGAGAGGAGGTAGGGTAGGCCCTACAGATAAAATCCTCCACACGGTCATGGGTGCCGTGGACGACTGTGGGCTGAAAACCCGCAAGCGTGTGGTAGTCGGGATGCTCCCGAGGAGAGGTCCAACACGGACCGCTCACTCGATGAATGTGTCTCTAAACCGGCGCCTGGCAGATTTGTGTACGGCAGAGGGGGTCTTTTTTGTGGACCCGTACCGCACCTTTTATGGTAGAAATGATCTCTACCAAAGGGATGGGGTACATCTTTCCTTTAAAGGAAAGGCCTTTCTGTCGAACATGATCCAGAATGTCGTAGAGAGGACCGAAAGGAGTATCCGGCCCAGAGTGAGAACGGACGTACGCCAGTACGCCCGTGTCACTCCAGGAACGACCTTCTCAGAGGTTGCAAAAAGGGGTGCCTCGCCAACAAAGAAGCCGGGAAACGGAAGAGCATAGGGAGTCCTACAGTCGGGGACTCCCTGAAAGTTCTTCTGTTCAATGCGAGGTCAATCAGGAACAAGTTTCCTGAGCTCCGTGGCCTCGTAGCGACGGAAGAACCCGAAATGGTAGCCATAACAGAATCGTGGATAAAAACGTCAAACCGAGACTTTGAAGGCGAATTCACGGTTCCTGGCTACCAACTCTTCCACAAAGATAGGCCAGACAGAGAGGGTGGCGGTGTAATGTTGTATGTCAAGGATACAATCAAATCTACGAACTCCAACATTATATCCGATCACGAGCTCCTAGGCGTTGACCTAGAGATAGGTCCTGTCAGATACAGGACCCTGCTGCTTTACAGACCCCCTTCCCAACCCGTTGAGAAGGACAGGGAACTGTACCAGCTGCTGGGTGAGCTTGTTCAAGGCAGAGTGTGCATCGTTATGGGCGACTTCAACAGACAAGTTGACTGGGAAACCAGAGCAGCCTGTGGCGATAGCGCGCTACTCCTGGAGTTCGCCAACAACGAGTTCCTCACTCAATGGGTCAGAGAACCGACGAGAGGAGACAATATCCTCGACTTGGTCTTCACCTCTGAGGATGATATCGTTGAGGATGTCTCTGTAGGCGAAGAGCTCGGTGGCAGTGATCACAAGCTAGTTAGATTTACCGTCAAGATCCCGAAGGTAAGGTCTGCTGCCAGTCAATCAAGGAAACTTGACTTGAGAAGAGCAGACTTTGCACGCCTTCGTGCTGGGCTGACTGATGTAAGGCTAGCGGTATGCGAAGAGGTTGAGGATTCGTGGAACAATTTCAAAAATAAATTCATGAGTCTTCAATCAAGTTGCATCCCTCTGAAATGCCTCCGTCGGTCTTCTGTTCAACCAAAGTGGTTTAATCGAGAAATCGGCCAACTGCTTAGGGAGAAGAGAAATGCGTACCGGCGATCGAAGATCTCGGGTGCCTTTGACGAGTACCGGAGGCTAGCCAGGAGAGTGAAGTCCAGCATAAGGGCGGCTAAGCGTACTGAGGAACTCCGAGTGGCGAGACTCTGCAAGGAGAATCCCAAGGAGTTCTTCGGCTATGTAAATAGCCGTAAACCAATCCATCGTAGGATTGGGCCCCTAGTGGACGAGGAGGGTGCATTAACTCAGTCAGATGCAGAAAATGCTAACCTTCTCAATGACTACTTCTCCTCAGTGTTTACTAAAGAGTGTGGTCCCATCCCCCAGCCCACGGATTCCTACTCGGGGGAAAAGCTGGAGGCAATGGACTTCACCGAAGGAGAAATAAAGAAAAAGATCGCTGACCTAAAGACGAATAAGTCCCCTGGACCGGACGGGTTTCTACCTAAAGTGTTGAAGGAAGTGTGCGATGAAGTATCACGACATCTGTGCGCTATCTTTAACATGTCAATCCGGACCGGATGCGTTCCTAGAGACTGGCGTGAGGCGGAGGTGACTCCTATCTTCAAGAAAGGAGACCGTAACCAACCGTCGAACTACCGACCTATCAGTCTGACTTCGATAGTCGGTAAACTCATGGAAAGCATCATGGTGGACAAAGTGACGTCGTATTTAGAGTCAAACCTGTTACTGAGGAGTTCCCAGCACGGCTTCCGAAGGCAACGGTCATGCCTGACGAACCTTGTGGAATTCTTCCACTTCGTGTTCAGTGAGCACGATCGGGACAAGGCGGTGGATGTGGTTTACTTAGACTTTCAGAAAGCCTTTGATAAGGTACCACACCGCTGCCTTCTCCGGAAAGTGCGAGCGCTGGGCATAGACGGAAAAGTAGCCGGCTGGATCGAGAACTGGCTAAGTGGCAGACGGCAACGGGTGGTGGTGAATGGACAGGCTTCTGAGTGGGTGCCCGTTACTAGCGGAGTGCCTCAAGGTTCTGTCCTGGGACCACTACTATTCATCATCTACGTCAACGACATGGACGGTGACATGGTTGCCAAGATTTCCAAATTTGCCGACGATACCAAGCTTGGTATGAACGTTGCAAAGGATGGAAATACTGCCCGCCTGCAGGAAGACCTTGGGAAGATTGGGGAGTGGTCGGACACGTGGCAAATGCCGTTCAACGTGAACAAGTGCAAAGTAATGCATATCGGCCACAGAAATCCCCAATCTCATTATATCCTTAAGGGCACTGCTCTCGAATCGAGTGACACTGAGAAGGACTTGGGTGTTACTGTCACTAGCGACCTCAAGTTCTCGAAACAGTGCATTGAGGCAGAGAAGAAAGCCCAAAGGATGTTAGGCTACATAAAGCGCCAGTTTGGATACCGTAACAGGGAGATAGTACTTTGTCTGTACAACTCCCTAGTTCGGCCGCACCTGGAGTATGCCGTACAATTTTGGAGTCCTTCGTTTCGAAAGGACATCGCAAGGTTGGAACGCGTACAAGCCAGGGCAACCAAACTGATTCCCTCTATCCGACATAAAAGTTATGAGGATAGACTAAGGGAATTAGATCTGTTCTCGTTGGAAACCCGTAGACTGCGTGGTCAGCTCATCGAAGTTTTCAAAATACTTCGAGGGTTCGACAATGTTGACTACCGGGATATTTTCACACTGAGTGAGAACAGAACGCGCAATCACGGCTTCAAACTTGAACTGAAGCGTTACAACCGCAATCTGTGTGGAAACTTTTTCACCTACAGTATCTGCGGTAAGTGGAACGCACTTCCAGTGGAAGTTGTCAACAGTGAATCTGTTGATCAGTTCAAGTCAAGACTAGACAAAGTCTTGAAAAGTGGCCGTTTATGGACGCAAAACAATTGAGCAGCCATGTGCCCGCTCGATTGCTAGTCCCAAGGTACCCTCTTTGAATGGACCGTAAGGTCTCCTAGGGTACCTTCTTTCCTTGTAACTCCTTGTAACTCTCTCTCTCTCTCTTTCTCTCTCTCTCTCTCTCTCTCTCTCTCTCTTTCTCTCTCTCTCTCTCTCTCTCTCTCTCCCAGTGACCGACCATTCCCAGTGACCGTTGACGGGTGCCTCTGGTAGCATTGGTCCGTGGTGACGGCCCTTTGTTCCCATGTTGGTTGCCAGGCCAACAAAAAGCCTTGGGTGTAGTTTCTTGGTGTGGCGGGATATCCATTGAACGCTGCTCCGAGATCTTGGCCGTCGCGAAGGGAACTAGTAGGAGTTTAGTACGGGGCGTGTTTCGTTGTTGTTCACCTGGTGACAAATCGATGACCCCTTCGGGGACCATCTGTGCTGCTTGGTTGGGAGCCACGGCACGCCGAGGCTTGACGACTCGGTCGGACGAACAGCAGCACATGGAGCGTGCCTTCTGAAAGATCCGAAACGTCTCTGATCGATAGGCGGGAGCGACTCACGCGGGGAGAACTCACCAAACCCCCTTTTTTCTTATTGATTGGTCGTAAAGTGATTGAGTATAAAGCTTTCAGAATGACAGGAAAGAGAGGTCCAGGTGCTCTAAAATATACATGCGCAACGTGTCAGAAGGATAAGTGGTGTGTGGATTTCCCAGAGGGGTGTTTTTCGAAATGCCACCCTGGCAGTGTCTGCACCGCTTGCATCCTGAAGGGTGAGGTCCAAGAAGCAGTGGCCTACTGTAGGGAGATACAAGATCTCTATAGGGCTTCGGAGGAAAGAGCTCGAGCACTCGAGATGAAAATAGAGACTATGGAGTCAGAGCACGTGCGCAAGCTTAG
This sequence comes from Ceratothoa steindachneri, assembly GCA_963969495.1. Lineage (NCBI taxonomy): Eukaryota > Metazoa > Arthropoda > Malacostraca > Isopoda > Cymothoidae > Ceratothoa > Ceratothoa steindachneri. Next base: position 996,105 of record OZ018322.1, read on the forward strand.
CCGTCTCGAGGACAGGGTCGCAGAATTGGCCGCAAAATTAGCGACCCAGTCAACTCCAACTGCCGGAGAGCCACTCAATCAAAATGGCAACACTGCATCGTCAGTGCCCGGTGAGACGAGTGGCCAAGTTAAGAAGAAGAAAAAGAAAAAGAAAAACAATTGTAATCCTTCACTTCCCCCTAATAATGATGGTTCCGACGTAGCTGTTGCCGAAAGAGTAACTCATGATGGCTTCACTCCTGTCAGAAGGGGAGCCCATAGACCGAGAGGGGTTTCGATACCGACACCAGTCCCAACATCAAATAGATTTGCTCCCCTGGACTCGCGCCGGGAGTCCCCAATCGTTATCGGAGACTCTCAAGTGAGGGGCCTGACAAATCGGCCAAACGGGATGCGCAAGGAAATGTGGCGCTTACGTAGCCTACCAGGTAAGAAGACGCGAGAGATCATAAAAGAAGTTAAAAAGATTAGACTAGCACAGCAAGATACGCCGGTAGTGGCCCAAGCCAGTGGAAACGACCTGTTCCTACGGGGAGGCTCTGCAGGCTTTACTGAGCGCATCATCGAAGATGTCAGAAGTTTAGCAGCCTCGTTGAAAGAAATAACATCAAAACCAATCGTCGTTGGGATCATACCGAGACGCTCCGGGGGTACCTTGGCCAACCAAAAGGCTCTGAGCATAAATTGGAGGCTAGGTGAAATCCTATCAGGAATGGGCGTATGTTTCGTCAACCCCTTCGACGAATTCTATGGTCGGTCAGGGCTGTTTATTGAAGATGGCACTCACCTGTCTGTCCGTGGAAGAGGTGTGCTGCGTGAGCTCATCCGCCGCGGTTTATATTGGGTAAAGAAATCCGATGTAGGGGGAAGGATGACTGAGACCCCAGTGGGAGAATCCCACGAAGTACGCCCTCGACAGCCGAGGTCGAGCACCCAGCACCCAATCCTTCCGTCGATACAGAGGAGGGAGCGGAAGTGGGTGATGGTCAGCCTCCGAACCCAGCTTCGGAGGGGAGGACGCACGACGAACCGTCGGGAAACGGAGAAGTGGAGGGGGCAGTAGGGCTAGCGGACGCCCCCTAAGAGTTCTTCTATTAAATGCCCGCTCAATAAGGAACAAGTTCTGCGAGCTTAGAGCACTGATGTCATCAGAGATGCTCGACATAGTGGCCGTCACGGAGTCTTGGATTCGTGCAGACACCAGGGACTTCATAGGTGAGTTTGCAGTACCCGGTTACGCGACCTTCCATAAAGATCGCGCTGACCGGGAAGGTGGTGGAGTTCTGGTGTATGTACGGGTCCATCTATCTCCCATCGAATGCAGAACTGTCGCAGAGCATGAGGTAGTAGGAGTCGACATCAAGGTCGACAATACAATGTACAGGTTCATAGTGGCCTACCGACCTCCTCATCGGACGGTAGAGGTTGATATAGACCTGTACCAAAAACTGTCCAGTCTCTTAGACGGCCCTCCCTCGCTGCTGGTAGGGGACTTCAATTGCCGAGTCGACTGGAGTGACCGAACGGGCGACGGAGAGGCATCTCGGCTTGTAGACTTTGCTGACAGCAACTTTCTGACTCAGTGGGTCGGCGAGCCTACCCGAGGGGGCAACGTTCTAGAGCTTGTATTTACCACTGAAGATGACCTCGTCTCTGACCTGTCAGTGGATGAGTGCCTAGGTGGTAGTGACCATAACATGGTAAGGTTTGGAATACGTGCTCCCTGTACGCAAGGTACTAATGAACGAGCACGTAAATTGGATCTTAGACGTGCAGACTTCAATGGGCTTCGGGAGGCACTTGGCCAGATGCAACCAACTAACGAAGGCGGGACGAATTCCAAATGGAACGACTTCAAAAATCGTTTTATGGATCGTCAGGCCGAGTGCGTTCCCACGAAGGCTGTCAGACTAGCGAGCATTCAGCCTAGGTGGTTTTCTCAAGAAATCGCTAGTGCTATTAAAGCTAGAAAGTCAGCGCACAGAGCATGGAAGAGGAATAGTAGTGCGATGCACCATGAAGCCTATGTGACCCATGGTAGAACGGTTAAGGCACTAGTGCGCACGGCTAAGCGTAACGAAGAAATTCGTGTAGCCTCTCTCTCCAAAGAGAGCCCCAAGGAGTTCTTCGCGTACGTGAACAGCCGAAAACCAGTACGCCAACGCATCGGACCCCTGAGGGACGGCGACGGCGTTCTCCAGGATTCAGATGAGGAAATAGCTGGCATACTCAACGACTACTTCTCCTCGGTTTTCACGAGGGAAAGGGGCGGAGAGATACCCAGACCGCCGATAGTGATAGATCGCGAGTTAGAATCACTAGAAGCAATAACTACAACTCCTGAAGAGGTTGCTAGGAGGCTAGGTCAGTTAAATGCGTACAAATCCCCAGGTCCTGACGGCTTCCTGCCAAGAGTACTGCGTGAGGTGAAAGATCAGGTGAGCCCTCATCTGTCTGAGATCTTCAACTCATCGCTCGACAGTGGCGAAGTACCTGCAGACTGGCGTATGGCCAATGTCACCCCGATCCACAAAAAGGGTGACCGTGGCACCGCAGGAAACTACCGACCAATAAGTCTAACTTCAATCGTGGGCAAAGTACTGGAAGGCATCATAGGGGATAGGATAATGAATCATTTAGAGTCTCATGACCTGTTGAGAGACACACAGCATGGCTTCCGAAGAAAGCGCTCGTGCCTCACGAACTTGCTTGAATTCTTCCACGGTATAATGAGTGAGTTTGACAGAAGTCGAGCGGTGGACATACTTTATTTGGATTTCCAAAAGGCTTTCGATAAAGTCCCCCACCGCCGACTGATGGCGAAAGTACATGCCCTGGGAATAAGAGGAAAGGTCGCAAAATGGTTAGAAAGTTGGTTGTCGGACAGGCGACAGAGGGTTACCATCGGAGGCCACACCTCTCAGTGGTCGTCAGTAACGAGCGGAGTCCCTCAGGGCTCCGTGCTAGGCCCTCTATTATTCATCATCTACATCAACGATATAGATGAAGGACTGGTGAGTCGTCTAGCAAAATTTGCCGACGACACAAAACTTGGAGCTAATGTAGCGAATCCCGAAAACATCGAGATGTTGAGGGATGACCTACGGATGATCGGCGAGTGGGCTGACAAGTGGCAGATGCCTTTCAACTTAGACAAGTGTAAGGTGATGCACATCGGGTATGCGAACCCCCGGTCAGGCTACGAGCTACAAGGTATGCGTCTTGAGTCTACTGATGTCGAGAAGGACTTAGGTGTGCTGATTAGCAGCGATCTCAAATTCTCGAAGCAGTGCTTACAGGTGGAGAAAAAAGCTCATCGCTTGTTGGGTTACATCAAGAGGCAATTCAGCTTTCGAACAAAAGAGGTTGTTTTGCCCTTGTACAACTCGCTGGTGAGGCCTCACCTAGAGTTCGCTGTTCAGTTCTGGTCTCCTCATTATCGAAAAGACATCGATCGTCTGGAAAAGGTGCAAGCCAGGGCCACGAAACTGATCCCATCGCTAAGGAACAAGTCATACAAAGAAAGGCTGCAAGAGCTCGAACTCTATTCGTTAGAGACTCGAAGACTGCGCGGTCGTCTAATAGAGACTTTTAAAATCTTGAAAGGATTTGAAAATGTCGACTCCACCAAATTCTTTACCCTCAACCGGAATATGACTCGAAATCACGGGTGGAAGGTGGAGCTGCCCAGATTCAATACGATTCCGGTGGGTAAGTCATTCACATATGACATTTGCGACACATGGAATAAACTACCAGCGGGGGTTGTTGAGAGTAGCAGTGTTGAACAGTTCAAGAGTAGACTTGACAAATTATATTTGAAAAATTGATGATCTCATAGCAAGTAATCAGTACATGCTAAGAATCAAAACCGCAAAAAGTGCCTCCTCGATATGGGCCGCAAGGCCTTTGAGGTACTTCTTTTCCTTGTAACTCCTTGTAACTCCTTGTAACTCTCTCTCTCTCTCTCTCTCGCTCTCTCTCTCTCTCTCTCTCTCTCTCTCTCTCTCTCTCTCTCAACACAGCCACCTTGTCGTCGGTGAGAGAGCTTGCGTGATCTGCCTGAGTTAAGCTAGCTAAGCTGGGGGACTTTTAGTCCGGTAGGGTCACCCATGCCAGTAAGGTAGCTGTAGTAGGATCCAGACTAAGGGTTGTCAAACTTCTCTACCACTTCTTTGATGCGTCTCCTTGCATCCCCCTACCAACCCTTTCGATTCTGTTAGTACTAAGTTTCACCAACTCTCTTCAACTGTCAAAAAATCAAAACAAAAACCCAATAACAAAAAAAAAACCTTCATCTCTATTACACATAAGTTGTTTATTAATAAGGGCCTCACCAGCTCCCTTATGCCGCGTGAGAAGAGAGGCTTTGGAACCTCTTTAAATAACGCCTTGGAGCACTCATAGGTTACAAGAGACTGAGATTGAAGGGATCTTAGGCGTTTGGGGTACGATTAATGGAGAAATGCTAGGTACCCCTTAAAAGCTTTCTCCTAACGTGTAATTGCCTGACCAGCTCCCTGTGACCGCTACTTGGTGAATAAAGGCTCAACTGATCTTTGGAGAGAGAGCTTTTGTGCCTTGCTGGTTGCCAGATCAGCTAAAGATCTCGGATGAAGTCGTGGGCACTTAGCTTTACTATTTGCCTCAAGTCTGGCCGTTTTTAGTTGATTAGTAGGGCTTAGTAGGAAGACAGTTACACCTCAAGCACCCCTGTCGAAAAATCAGAGAACCAGTTCACTGGGGCTCTCGTGCTGCTCAGTTGGGAGCTGCGGCACGATTGGGGACGTCCGGCCCAGGGGAGACCTTAGGGTTGGTGTGCTTGATCAAAGGGTTTCTGTTCGCCGAACGACCGAAAACCTCCTGGAAATAGGCGGATGAGATTAGTGCGAGAGAAAATCACAACCAAAAACCCCTTTTTTAATGCGTATGGTCCGAGATTTTTGTAAGATGGCGAAGAAGAATGGTCCTCCGTTTCGAAAGCTAACCTGCAAAATATGCAAAGTCTATAGATGGAGTGAAGACTTCGGGGGAAGGAGTTGCAAGGAACTCACAGATGGCGTCAGTGTCTGTGACTTCTGCGAACTCGAGAAGCGCCTGGGCGAGAGCATCGCTCAACTGAGAGAGGAGAACTCCCTCCTTAAAAGGGAAGTTCAACTCTTAAAAACAGAGAGATGCAGATGCTCAGGCGAGAAGGCTCCGGACGTCCAACAGCCGATTTCTTCTGCTGAAGGGCTTCCTCAACGAGCCAAAAAGAAGAAGAGAAAGTAGAAATAGAAGAAGAGAAAGTAGAAAGAGAAGAAGAGAAAGTAAAAGGAGAAGAAGAGAAAGTAGAAAGAGAAGAAAAGAAACTGGAAACAGAAGAAGAGAAAGTAGAAGCAGAAGAAGAGAAACGGGAAACAAACGAAGAGATAGCAAAGGAAGTCAAGAAGAAGAAGAAGAAAAAAAAATTAGAGATACAAGAGGAAAGCGGCAAGTCGCCTCCGAAAGGAAAGACTAAGTCGTCCGCAGTCAAATGTGCAAGAGTCACCCTTATTGGTGATTCTCAAGCACGGGGTCTGAAGCCCCTGCTAGCGGCCCGCCTTCGCACAAGCCTTAAGGTGAACTGCATCCCAGGTTGTGGGAATATGCAGGTAAGAGCTGAGGCCGAGAAGTCTCAGATTTCAGAGACTTCAGTCGTTGCCCTTATGGTAAGTGGCAACGACCTCTACCTCAGAGGAGGTAGGGTAGGCCCTACAGGTGAAATTATGAGGACAGTTATGGGCGCTGTCGACTACTGTGGACTGAAAACCCGCAGACGCGTCGTGGTGGGGATGCTCCCAAAGGTGGGGTCCAAGCCGGACTGCCCACTTGAGGAACATGTCGCTAAACAGGCGCCTTGCAGACCTCTGTACGGCTGAGGGTGTCTTTTTTGTGGACCCGTATGCCGTGTTCTATGGTAGAAAAGACCTCTACCAAAGGGACGGGGTGCACCTCTCCTTTAAGGGCAAGGCGTTCCTAGCCAACCTCATCCAGGATGTCGTGGAGCGCACCCAAAGGAGTGTCCGGCCCATTGGGAAGGCGGACGAACGCCAGTACGCCCGAGTCACTCCCCAAACAACCTTCTCGGAGGTTGTTAAAAATGGTGCCACCACGACAAACAAGAAGCCGGGAAACGGAAGAGTATAGGGGGTCCTACATTAGGGGACTCCCTGAAGGTTCTTCTGTTCAATGCGAGGTCAATCAGGAACAAGTTTCCTGAGCTCCGTGGCCTCGTAGCGACGGAAGAACCCGAAATGGTAGCCATAACAGAATCGTGGATAAAAACGTCAAACCGAGACTTTGAAGGCGAATTCACGGTTCCTGGCTACCAACTCTTCCACAAAGATAGGCAAGACAGAGAGGGTGGCGGTGTAATGTTGTATGTCAAGGATACAATCAAATCTACGAACTCCAACGTTATATCCGACCACGAGCTCCTAGGCGTTGACCTAGAGATCGGTCCAGCCAAATACAGGACCCTGCTGCTTTACAGACCCCCTTCCCAACCTGTTGAGAAGGACAGGGAACTGTACCAGCTGCTGGGTGAGCTGGTTCAAGGCAGAGTGTGCATCGTTATGGGCGACTTCAACAGCCAAGTTGACTGGGAAACCAGAGCAGCCTGTGGCGAGAGCGCGCTACTCCTGGAGTTCGCAAACAACGAGTTCCTCACTCAATGGGTCAGAGAACCGACGAGAGGAGACAATATCCTCGACTTGGTCTTCACCTCTGAGGATGATATCGTTGAGGATATCTCTGTAGGCGAAGAGCTCGGTGGCAGTGATCACCAGCTAGTTAGATTTAGCGTCAAGATCCCGAAGGTAAGGTCTGTTGCCAGTCAATTAAAGAAACTTGACTTGAGAAGAGCAGACTTTGCAAGCCTTCAAGCTGGACTGACTGACGTGAGGCTAGAAGTGTGCGATGCCGTTGAAGACTCGTGGAATAGTTTCAAAACCACATTCATGAGTCTTCAATCGCGTTTCATCCATCTGAAATGCCCCCGTCTGTCTTCTGTTCAACCTAAGTGGTTTAATCGAGAAATCGGCCAACTGCTTAGGGAGAAGAGAAATGTGTACTGGCAATCGAAGATCTCGGGTGACTTTGACGAATACCGGAGGCTAGCCAGGAGAGTGAAGTCCAGCATAAGGGCGGCTAAGCGGTCTGAGGAACTCCGAGTGGCGAGACTCTGTAAAGAGAATCCCAAGGAGTTTTTTGGATATGTGAACAGCCGTAAACCAATCCGTCGAACGATTGGCCCTTTGAGGAATGAGGAGGGGACATTAAAGCATTCAGATGCAGAAAATGCTAACCTCCTCAACGACTACTTCTCTTCAGTGTTTACTGAAGAGTGTGGTCCCATTCCCCAGCCGACGGATTCCTACTCGGGGGAAAAGCTGGAGGCAATGGACTTCACCGAAGGAGAAATAAAGAAAAAGATCGCTGACCTAAAGACGAATAAGTCCCCTGGACCGGACGGGTTTCTACCTAAAGTGTTGAAGGAAGTGTGCGATGAAGTATCACGACATCTGTGCGCTATCTTTAACATGTCAATCCGGACCGGATGCGTTCCTAGAGACTGGCGTGAGGCGGAGGTGACTCCTATCTTCAAGAAATGAGACCGTAACCAACCGTCGAACTACCGACCTATCAGTCTGACTTCGATAGTCGGTAAACTCATGGAAAGCATCATGGTGGACAAAGTGACGTCGTATTTAGAGTCAAACCTGCTACTGAGGAGTTCCCAGCACGGCTTCCGAAGGCAACGGTCATGCCTGACGAACCTTGTGGAATTCTTCCACTTCGTTTTCAGTGAGCACGATCGGGACAAGGCGGTGGATGTGGTCTACCTAGACTTTCAGAAAGCCTTTGATAAGGTACCACACCGCCGCCTTCTCCGGAAAGTGCGAGCGCTTGGCATAGACGGAAAGGTAGCCGGCTGGATCGAGAACTGGCTAAGTGGCAGACGGCAACGGGTGGTGGTAAATGGACAGTCTTCTGAGTGGGTGCCCGTTACTAGCGGGGTGCCTCAAGGTTCTGTCCTGGGACCACTACTATTCATCATCTACGTCAACGACATGGACGGTGACATGGTTGCGAAGATATCCAAATTTGCCGACGATACCAAGCTTGGTATGAACGTTGCAAAGGATGGAAATACTGCCCGCCTGCAGGAAGATCTTGGGAAGATTGGGGAGTGGTCGGACACGTGGCAAATGCCTTTTAACGTGGGCAAATGCAAAGTGATGCATATCGGCCACAGAAACCCCCAATCTCAGTATATCCTTAAGGGCACTGCTATTGAATCCAACTACACTGAGAAGGACTTGGGTGTAACAATCACTAGTGACCTCAAGTTCTCGAAACAGTGCATTGAGGCGGAGAAAAAGGCCCAAAGGATGCTAGGCTATATTAAGCGCCAGTTTGGTTATCGGAACCAGGAGATTGTACTGTGCCTGTACAACTCACTTGTCCGACCGCACCTTGAGTATGCCGTACAATTTTGGAGTCCTTCATTGCGAAAGGACATCGCGAGATTGGAACGCGTACAAGCCAGGGCAACCAAGCTGATTCCCTCTATCCGACATAAAAGTTATGAGGATAGACTAAGGGAGTTAGATCTGTTCTCACTGGAAACCCGTAGACTGCGTGGTCAGCTCATCGAAGTCTTCAAAATACTTCGAGGGTTCGACAATGTTGACTACCGGGATATTTTCACACTGAGTGAGAACAGAACGCGCAATCACGGCTTCAAACTTGAACTGAAGCGTTACAACCGCAATCTGTGTGGAAACTTTTTCACCTACAGTATCTGCGGTAAGTGGAACGCACTTCCAGTGGAAGTTGTCAACAGTGAATCTGTTGACCAGTTCAAGTCAAGACTAGACAAAGTCTTGAAAAGTGGCCGTTTATGGACGCAAAACAATTGAGCAGCCATGTGCCCGCTCAATTGCTAGTCCAAAGGTAGCCTCTTTGAATGGACCGTAAGGTCTCCTAGGGTACTTACTTTCATTGTTACTCCTTGTTACTCTCTCTCTCTCTCTCTCTCTCTCTCTCTCTCTCTCTCTCTCTCTCTCTCTCTGCCATGCGGAGCCAATGAGAAGAAGAAAAAGAAAAAGAAGAAAAAGGACCATAATGCAGCTCACCCCAGTGTAGAGGATTCGAGCGCTACTGGTGCGCATGGGAAAGTGGAAAGAGAAGAAGAGAAAAGAGAAACGGAAGAAGAGAAAAGAGAAACGGAAGAAGAGAAAACAAATGAAGAGAAGAAAAATAAGATGAGGAAGAAAAAAAATAAAAATGCAGAGATACAAGAGGAAAGCGGCAAGTCGCTTCCGAGAGGAAAGAATAAGTCGCCTGCTGACAAATGTGCAAGAGTCACCCTTATTGGTGATTCTCAAGCACGGGGCTTGCAGTCCCTGCTAGCGGCCCGCCTTCGCACTAGTGTGAAGGTAAGCTGCCTGCCAGGATGTGGTAACCACCACATCAGAGTAGAGGCTGAGAAATCACAGATTTCTGAGAGCTCAGTCGTTGCTCTGATGGTCAGTGGAAACGACCTGTACCTGAGAGGAGGTAGGGTAGGCCCTACAGATAAAATCCTCCACACGGTCATGGGTGCCGTGGACGACTGTGGGCTGAAAACCCGCAAGCGTGTGGTAGTCGGGATGCTCCCGAGGAGAGGTCCAACACGGACCGCTCACTCGATGAATGTGTCTCTAAACCGGCGCCTGGCAGATTTGTGTACGGCAGAGGGGGTCTTTTTTGTGGACCCGTACCGCACCTTTTATGGTAGAAATGATCTCTACCAAAGGGATGGGGTACATCTTTCCTTTAAAGGAAAGGCCTTTCTGTCGAACATGATCCAGAATGTCGTAGAGAGGACCGAAAGGAGTATCCGGCCCAGAGTGAGGGCGGACGTACGCCAGTACGCCCGTGTCACTCCAGGAACGACCTTCTCAGAGGTCACAAAAAGGGGTGCCTCGCCAACAAAGAAGCCGGGAAACGGAAGAGCATAGGGAGTCCTACAGTCGGGGACTCCCTGAAAGTTCTTCTGTTCAATGCGAGGTCAATCAGGAACAAGTTTCCTGAGCTCCGTGGCCTCGTAGCGACGGAAGAACCCGAAATGGTAGCCATAACAGAATCGTGGATAAAAACGTCAAACCGAGACTTTGAAGGCGAATTCACGGTTCCTGGCTACCAACTCTTCCACAAAGATAGGCAAGACAGAGAGGGTCGGTGTAATGTTGTATGTCAAGGATACAATCAAATCTACGAACTCCAACATTATATCCGATCACGAGCTCCTAGGCGTTGACCTAGAGATAGGTCCTGTCAGATACAGGACCCTGGTGCTTTACAGACCCCCTTCCCAACCCGTTGAGAAGGACAGGGAACTGTACCAGCTGCTGGGTGAGCTTGTTCAAGGCAGAGTGTGCATCGTTATGGGCGACTTCAACAGACAAGTTGACTGGGAAACCAGAGCAGCCTGTGGCGATAGCGCGCTACTCCTGGAGTTCGCCAACAACGAGTTCCTCACTCAATGGGTCAGAGAACCGACGAGAGGAGACAATATCCTCGACTTGGTCTTCACCTCTGAGGATGATATCGTTGAGGATGTCTCTGTAGGCGAAAGAGCTCGGTGGCAGTGATCACCAGCTAGTTAGATTTAGCGTCAAGATCCCGAAGGTAAGGTCTGTTGCCAGTCAATCAAGGAAACTTGACTTGAGAAGAGCAGACTTTGCACGCCTTCGTGCTGGGCTGACTGATGTAAGGCTAGCGGTATGCGAAGAGGTTGAGGATTCGTGGAACAATTTCAAAAATAAATTCATGAGTCTTCAATCAAGTTGCATCCCTTTGAAATGCCTCCGTCGGTCTTCTGTTCAACCAAAGTGGTTTAATCGAGAAATCGGCCAACTGCTTAGGGAGAAGAGAAATGCGTACCGGCGATCGAAGATCTCGGGTGCCTTTGACGAGTACCGGAGGCTAGCCAGGAGAGTGCAGTCCAGCATAAGGGCGGCTAAGCGTACTGAGGAACTCCGAGTGGCGAGACTCTGCAAGGAGAATCCCAAGGAGTTCTTCGGCTATGTAAATAGCCGTAAACCAATCCATCGTAGGATTGGGCCCCTAGTGGACGAGGAGGGTGCATTAACTCAGTCAGATGCAGAAAATGCTAACCTTCTCAATGACTACTTCTCCTCAGTGTTTACTAAAGAGTGTGGTCCCACCCCCCAGCCGACGGATTCCTACTCGGGGGAAAAGCTGGAGGCAATGGACTTCACCGAAGGAGAAATAAAGAAAAAGATCGCTGACCTAAAGACGAATAAGTCCCCTGGACCGGACGGGTTTCTACCCAAGGTGTTGAAGGAAGTGTGCGATGAAGTATCACGAAATCTGTGCGCTATCTTTAACATGTCAATCCGGACCGGATGCGTTCCTAGAGACTGGCGTGAGGCGGAGGTGACTCCGATCTTCAAGAAAGGATCCTCCAGCCATCCGTCAAACTACCGACCTATCAGTCTGACTTCGATAGTCGGTAAACTCATGGAAAGCATGATGATGGAGAAAATAACGTCGTATTTAGAGTCAAACCTGCTACTGAGGAGTTCCCAGCACGGCTTCCGAAGGCAACGGTCATGCCTGACGAACCTTGTGGAATTCTTCCACTTCGTGTTCAGTGAGCACGATCGGGACAAGGCGGTGGATGTGGTTTACTTAGACTTTCAGAAAGCCTTTGATAAGGTACCACACCGCCGCCTTCTCCGGAAAGTGCGAGCGCTGGGCATAGACGGAAAAGTAGCCGGCTGGATCGAGAACTGGCTAAGTGGCAGACGGCAACGGGTGGTGGTGAATGGACAGGCTTCTGAGTGGGTGCCCGTTACTAGCGGAGTGCCTCAAGGTTCTGTCCTGGGACCACTACTATTCATCATCTACGTCAACGACATGGACGGTGACATGGTTGCCAAGATTTCCAAATTTGCCGACGATACCAAGCTTGGTATGAACGTTGCAAAGGATGGAAATACTGCCCGCCTGCAGGAAGACCTTGGGAAGATTGGGGAGTGGTCGGACACGTGGCAAATGCCGTTCAACGTGAACAAGTGCAAAGTAATGCATATCGGCCACAGAAATCCCCAATCTCATTATATCCTTAAGGGCACTGCTCTCGAATCGAGTGACACTGAGAAGGACTTGGGTGTTACTGTCACTAGCGACCTCAAGTTCTCGAAACAGTGCATTGAGGCAGAGAAGAAAGCCCAAAGGATGTTAGGCTACATAAAGCGCCAGTTTGGATACCGTAACAGGGAGATAGTACTTTGTGTGTTCAACTCCCTAGTTCGGCCGCACCTGGAGTATGCCGTACAATTTTGGAGTCCTTCGTTTCGAAAGGACATCGCAAGGTTGGAACGCGTACAAGCCAGGGCAACCAAACTGATTCCCTCTATCCGACATAAAAGTTATGAGGATAGACTAAGGGAATTAGATCTGTTCTCGTTGGAAACCCGTAGACTGCGTGGTCAGCTCATCGAAGTCTTCAAAATACTTCGAGGGTTCGACAATGTTGACTACCGGGATATTTTCACACTGAGTGAGAACAGAACGCGCAATCACGGCTTCAAACTTGAACTGAAGCGTTACAACCGCAATCTGTGTGGAAACTTTTTCACCTACAGTATCTGCGGTAAGTGGAACGCACTTCCAGTGGAAGTTGTCAACAGTGAATCTGTTGACCAGTTCAAGTCAAGACTAGACAAAGTCTTGAAAAGTGGCCGTTTAGGGACGCAAAACAATTGAGCAGCCATGTGCCCGCTCAATTGCTAGTCCAAAGGTAGCCTCTTTGAATGGACCGTAAGGTCTCCTAGGGTACTTACTTTCCTTGTTACTCCTTGTTACTCTCTCTCTCTCTCTCTCTCTCTCTCTCTCTCTCTCTCTCTCTCTCTCTCTCTCTCTCTCTCTCTCTCTCTCTCTCTCTCTCTCTCTCAGATGATATGGGTATGGCTAATATCTTAAACGAGTTTTTTAGTTCAGTCTTCACCTTAGGATATACTAATAACGATAACAACGAGTCTATACAGGTCAGACACCCATCACTAAGGAGCCTGGAAGTAAATCCGCAACTAGTAATTGATAAATTAAAGAAAATGAACTCGTACAAGACTCCTGGTCCTGATAAATTTTACCCTAGAATCTTAAAACATGTCCATAATGAGTTAGCAGAGTCACTTGCTCTCATTTTTAACAAATCTCTCGAGCATGGGGTCGTCCCTGATGATTGGAGGAAAGCTAACGTCACACCTATCTTTAAGAAGGGATGTAAAAACCAGGCCAGTAATTACAGACCCATTAGCTTAACCTCAATAGTTGGAAAGTTGCTCGAAACGATCATTAGAGACAAGCTAGTAGAGTTCCTCGAAAACAATAACCTTATACGTGATAGCCAGCATGGTTTTAGGTCTAAGAGATCGTGCTTAACAAACCTAATTGACTTTTACCATAACCTTTTCAACCTATATAACGATACTAAATCATTAGATATAATTTACCTAGATTTCAAAAAGGCATTTGACAAAATCCCACATCAGAAACTCATGAACAAAGTGCGTACGCTAGGAATTAACGGTAATATATACGGATAGATTAGTAGCTGGTTAAAAAACAGGAAGCAGAGAGTGATAATAAATGGCGTGGAATCGGACTGGGTATCTGTTACCAGCGGTGTTCCCCAGGGATCAGTCCTGGGGCCTATTTTATTTACTATATACATCAATGACATAGACGTTGGAATAAATAATATCATATCTAAATTTGCAGATGACACGAAAATAGGTAACTCAGTACTATGTGAAGATGACAGGGCTAGCCTGCAGGCTGATATAAATAAAATTACCGAATGGTCTGAGAAATGGCAAATGCCATTTAATATCGACAAATGCCAAATCCTTCAGTGCGGAACAAAAAACAAAAAATACACCTATACAATGCAAGGCGGCTTAATAAACACAACCCCGCAGGTTAAAGATTTAGGAGTAATAATTACAGAAAACTTAAAAACATCAAACCAATGCGCAGCTGCTGCAAACAAAGCTAACACAGCACTAGGATTTATAAAAAGAAACTTTACTTATAAAAGCGAGGAATAATTATGCCACTATATAAAAGTATTGTCAGGCCCCATCTCGAATACGCTGTACAGTTCTGGGCCCCTTACTTAATAAAAGACATAGATAAATTAGAAGCTGTACAACACAGAGCGACAAAACTTATCCCGTCAGTACGTAACAAACCTTACCACGAGAGGCTAAAAAAACTCAATCTATTTTCCGTGAGAAAACGAAGACTAAGGGGGCAGCTTATAGAGTGCTTCAAAATACTTAAAGGATTTAACAACGTTAATGCCAATAACTTGTTCACACTGACAGGGGAGTGTCCCACCCGTGGACATGATTCAAAACTTCAGGGTAAAAGAGCCACTATGGATGTAATAAAAAACTTCTTCACTTACTCGATTATTAATGATTGGAATAATTTGCCAAACGAGGTAGTGGACAGCAGAACTATAGATTCATTTAAAATGAGATTAGACAAACACTTAACAAATATTGGAATTGTTTAGCATAAGCTACAAAATAAAATAATATTACAAAAATATAACTCTTTCAGGTTTATGTAAGTGGTTTTCATATTCATTTCATTTAATTACTATTCAATGCAAATTTCCTTCAGGTACTGTCTTCTTACACCTGCAAGGTACTTTTCCCAAATTATTTCATGTACGGCTTTTGCCGGAGGGAGTGGAGGGTGGGGAGAGCCTAAAACTTTTCTATCCTTTACTTCTACTATTCTATGTGTAAGTGGCAGTAGATTTAAGGCCAGATCACCTTAGTCTGGGCCGTAAGGCCCGTGTGATCTGTGTATCTATGTAACTCTATGTAACACTCTCTCTCTCTCTCTCTCTCTCTCTCTCTCTCTCTCTCTCTCTCTCTCTCTCTCTCTCTCTCTCTCTCTCTCTCTCTCTCTCTCTCTCTCTCTCTCTCTCTCTCTCTCTCTCTCTCTCTCTCTCTCTCTCTCTCTCTCTCTCTCTCCTCAAAGCTTGACGTGTTTTAAAGAGCGCTCGCCCAATCTTATTTAATTCAGAAGTGATCTACTCATAATTAGTGTTGTTTCTATTTGTTTCCATTTTTCATTTGTTCTTATCGTGTACCCATACTTTTGTTTCATTCCCCTTGTGACCTTATTTATCCCTCAGACTTAGTTATTTACAGAACCTTTTTTTTCCGAGTTTTGTGAAATTTTCAGATCATTTTGGCTTCTTTATTCATCCTCCCGTCTCCTGAAGAAAGCTAAGTTTTTGTTTTCCTTTTTATTATTATTGTCATTATCATTAATATTATTTTTTGACTGGTTCTTATTCACATATTCTATCTTTCAATTCAGTTATTTTCATACCGCTGTATTTTCTTATAATTGACTTCACCCAAGGGAGATCTTGAAACGCTACTTTGACAGTTTTATTGTCTTTATCCGGCTTTTCGAAAGTAGCAGGAAGCTCGGGATTTAACACATCCTCTCTTTCTCCTCTCCCTTTAATCCACTTTATCTATATATATAATATATATATATATATATATATATATATATATATATATATAAGTATATATATATATATATATTTGTATACAGTAATCTAATTCGCACTTTGTTAACATGCCGGGGCCTGAACGTTTAAAAACTGTTTGTCCTAAATGCGATTGTACACGCTGGGTTATAGATTTTAAAGAAGCGAGCTATGCTGCCATAACCGACTCATCTATATGCCTTTTTTGTGAGATTAGAAACGAACATAAAAGGGAAACAGACGAACTGAACGAAACTATATGCGCGCTTAGAAAGGAAATAGCCGAGCTTAGAACCCAACACCCTACAAATGCGCCCGTTACTCCTACCAGTGTTTCGCTAGAAGTATTTACTAACTTAGAAAAAAAGGTCTCTTCTTTGCAGGAGTTCATAGAAAGAAATGTTGCAGTTAATAATCCCAAGACTAAAACGACAAAAGAAAACCAAATTACCACAAAAGGGAAGGGAGTACCATCTCGGCCAGCTAGCAGTAAAGTAAACATTCCTATCAATAAAAATAACTCTTTTCAGCAGGTAAAAAAAGGAGCAAGACCACAGCAAAAGATGTTTCTCCCGATTAAGACTCATAATTCTTTTCAAGCATTAGCAGATCGAAAGGAGGAATCAGAAGTCGAATGTGCAATTGTGGGGGATTCCATAATAAGGGGCCAACTTGACTCATTTTGCAGGTTAAATCCAACGAAACGAAAAAGATTCTGTCTACCAGGTGCCTCCGTCGACGACATTACTAACTCGATTGACCCTCTCTTTCAGGACGTAAAGAAGGAAACAGTCATGGTTGTACATGTGGGAACAAATAATGTGCTGAACACTCGATCGGAAGAACTACTCGACAAATACAAGAAGATGATTCGAGCTTTTAAATCTAAAACTAATAATTTCATCATTTCAGGAATTCTTCCGCGTAGTAAGGGCAGGGACAGTTTCTACAGTAGAGCCCACTATACTAATAATTGTCTTGAAACAATTTGCAGGAGTGAGAGTGTTGAATTTGTGAACCTTTGGGATGACTTCTATAACAAAAGTGAACTTTTTCTCCCAGACGGCCTTCACCTCAATAACATGGGCTCTACTCGGTTGTCGAGACTATTTACAGAAGCAATCGCAAATTTTCAGATACTACAGAGGTTCCGCGCGATAAAAGAATAAAAAACATTTCTTGTAAAAATTTGAGAAATTCTCTTAAAGCTACCCTATTTAACGCTAGATCACTCCGAAACAAATTTTCAGAATTCCAAACGTTGGTAGCATTAAATAAGTATGACATAATAGGCATTACTGAAACTTGGATACATAGTCATACGAGAGACTATATTAGTGAATATCATTTGCAAGGCTACAAATTATTTAGCAAGGATAGAATATATAAAGAAGGAGGTGGAGTTCTTTTGTATATAAATGAGGAGCTTCACCCTATTAACTGTAATATAGACACAGATTTTGAATTAATAGGAGTAACATTAAATATAAAAAAGTGTTTGCATATCTTCTTAGTCTATAGAAAGCCCCACTGTTCATATGAAGCGGATCAAAGATTATATGAAACTCTGACGAACGTAAGTAAAGACAAATTCTGTCTCATTATTGGCGACTTTAATTGCCCCCAAATAATGGCTGACAAAGAACTCGGATTCGGAAGGCCAAAGATTACTAAATTTTATAAACGATAATTTGTTAACTCAGTGGGTCACCGAGCCAACAAGAGGAGGAAATATATTAGACTTAATTTTAACTTCGGATGACGAACTTATTTCAAGAGTTTACGTCGGCGACCAACTTAGCGGTAGTGACCATAATCAAATAGAATTTGAATTAAGCTTACCCCAAGTAAGGAATATACGTAGTATTACAAAATTTGACTTCGGAAAGGCAAATTTTAGAGGGTTAAGAAATAGTCTCAGGAACTTTAATATAAACGGTACAGATATAAATGAAGTGTGGAACAAGTTTAGAGACAATCTACTAAGGCGACAATCTCAATTCATTCCTTTAGCAATCACTAAATTAGGAAAAAAACAAAATCCCAAATGGTTAACAAGTGAAATAAAAAGAGACATCAATAGAAGAAAAAATGCTTATAAGATGTTTAAACTGAACAGTTCAGACACTAACAAGAAGAATTATTTCAATCTGAGGAGAAGGGTAAAAACCGAAATAAGGAGAGCAAAGCGCAACGAAGAAATGAGGGTGGCACTAAACTGTAAAAGAAACCCCAAAGAATTTTATGCCCTAGTTAATAGTAGAAAACCAATAAAAAACAGTATTGGGCCAATCATGGACGGACACAATAAGTTACAAGTTAAAGATAAAGATATATCCACTGTACTAAACGAATATTTTGCATCTGTTTTTACCAACGACACTTCTAATCCAAATATCGAGCCTTACTGTGAGTACTCAGGAAATGGCACACTAGAAAATATTGAATGCACGGGGATTGATGTAGAAATAGCAATAGATAAAATGAAGAGATTCAAATCCCCCGGGCCTGACAAACTAGTGCCAAGAATAATAAAAGAATTAAAGGATGTTCTAGTGGATCAATTAACGTACATCTTCAATTTATCCCTTGAAGCTGGGGCTGTTCCTCAAGACTGGAAACTAGCTAATGTCACGCCAATATTCAAAAAAGGACGAAAAGATTTACCAAGTAATTATCGACCAATAAGCCTGACATCGGTGGTAGGCAAGATGCTAGAGCGTATTATTGCAGATAAAATAGTGAGCCATCTAGAAACAAACGAACTGCTATTCAACACGCAGCATGGATTTAGGAAGCATAGGTCCTGTCTTACCAATTTATTAGAGTTTTTACATTACATTAATAAAATTCATGATAGTGATAGATCTGTAGACATTTTGTATCTAGATTTTAAAAAGGCCTTCGATAAAGTCCCACACAAGGAACTAATGTGTAAAGTCAGAGCCTTAGGAATACGTGGAAAATTAGCAAATTGGATTGAAGATTGGCTTAGCGATCGTAAGCAAAGAGTAGTGATTAATGGAGAAGAGTCCAATTGGAAAGCTGTAACTAGTGGAGTTCCCCAGGGATCGGTCTTGGGACCCTTGCTCTTAATTATATATGTGAATGACATAGACGTTGGAATAATTTCTAAAATCTCAAAATTCGCCGACGATTGTAAACTGGGTAAAAGCATAGTCACCGAGCAAGATAGACTAGATTTTCAGAGTGACATTGATCACATAAGTGAATGGTCTAGGAAGTGGAAACTTCCCCTTAACCTGGAGAAATGTAAAGTAATGCACATTGGTCACAAAAATCCTAAGGCAGATTACAAACTCGAGAGCGAAACAATAACAGAATCAGAAATCGAAAAAGATCTCGGTATCTATGTCACAAACGATCTCAAGTTCACTCGACAGTGCGTCAATGTTGAAAAGAAAGCGCGGAAGATACTAGGTTATATAAAGAGACAAATCACTTATAAAAGCGATACAACTGTAATCAACATGTATAACGCCCTAGTGAGACCCCATTTGGAATACTGTGCGCAGGCTTGGTCACCCTCCTTCAGAAAAGACATTGAAAGATTAGAAAGAGTTCAGGCCACAGCTACTAAAATGATACCTTCGTTAAGAAATTATAGTTATGAAACACGAATAGACAAGCTAAACCTTTACAAGTTGGAAACTAGACGTGTACGAGGCCAGTTGATTCAAGTATATAAAATACTAAATAGAATTGATAATGTGGATTACTCAATCTGGTTCGAGTTCAACAGAAATGTAACAAGGAATAACAGTATGAAGCTAATCCCTCCAAAATACAAATTGAATGTATGCGGTAATTTCTTTTCGTATAAAAAAGTAAATATTTGGAATCAGTTAACGGAAGAGGTAGTTTCGAGCCCTAGTGTCGAGGCGTTTAAAAGGAGGTTAGATAAAATCATAAATACGCTTACATACTAAAAACATAAGATTACACTGAAAATAATTAGATTAAGAATATTAAAAGAAAAATAATAATGTAGAAATGCATTTCTGCTTTCCTGTCGAAATTCCTGTTTGTGTACTTTTTTTCTAGCACAGCGGGTATCTTTTCATCTTTCATTGCCCGAAAGATCGGGCGGGAGAGGTGGGAGGGGAGAGCCTTGAACTTTACTATACTATTTCTATGACGAGTAGATTGAATATCAATATTAAATGAGTACCTCCTCGGTATGGACTAACTTAGTCTTCTGAGGTACTATCTTTCCTTGTAACTCCTTGTAACTCTCTCTCTCTCTCTCTCTCTCTCTCTCTTTTTTCTACTCTATCCTTCTCTTTTTTTACTTTTATCTTACTTCCTACTTATACACAAAAAAAAAAAAAAGAAAAAAAAAGCCTACTCCTATCATGTCACTCTTTCCCTTTTTTCCCTCTATCTACATATAAGGACCTGGCAGCTACCTCACGCGTCAGAAGAGAGGCTTTGGAACCTCTATAAACAACGCCAATCGACGCTCACTGGTTGCGAGAGACTAGGACTAGAGGGGTCCTAGGCGTTGGGGCACGATGAATGGGATGAGGGTAGTGCCCCGTTAACCCCTTCCCTGGCGCGTAATTATTGACCGTTCCCAGTGCCCGTTGACGGGTGCCTCTGGTAGCATCGGTCCGAGGTGACGGCCCTTTGTTCCCAGGTTGGTTGCCAGGCCAATAAACAGCCTTGGGTCGAGTTCCTTGGTGTGGCGGGATATCCATTGAACGCTACTCCGAGATCCTGGCCGTTGTGAAGGGATCTAGTAGGAGTTTAGTAAGGGGTGTGCTTCGTTGTTGTTCACCTGGTGAGAAATCGATGGCCCCTTCGGGGACCGTCTGTGCTGCTTGGTTGGGATCCACGGCACGCCGATGCTTGACGACTCGGTCGGACGAACAGCAGCACATGGAGCGTGCCTTCTGGAAGACTCCGAAACGACTCCGATCAATAGGCGGGAGCGACTCACGCGGGGAGAACTCACCAACCCCCTTTTTATATATTGATTGGTCACAAGCTTAAGAAATAGAGTGTTCAAAATAGCAGGAAAGAAAGGTCCAGCAGCGCTAAAATTCACGTGTGCCACATGTAAGAAGGACAAGTGGTGCGTTGACTTCCCGGAAGGCTGCTATGCGAAATGCCACCCAGACAGTGTATGCACCACTTGCATTTTAAAGAAGGAAGTGGAGGAAGTAGTCGCCTACTACAGGGAAAGAACTACAGACCTCGAACAGAAAATCGAGAGGCTCAAGGAGGAGCACTCCCACCAGATCCGCAGGCTCGAAGAGAAATTAAACGATCTCTCGAGTCCTGTGGCAAACACTACCTCTGCAGAGAGCCCGTGCCCGAATGTGGCAGCGACACCAAAAGGGAAAAAGAAAAAAAAGACGAAAAAGGGAAAGAAGAAAGAGGAAGATAGAGAAATAGAAGAAGAAAGGGTAGAAGAAGTTAATGAAAAGGATGACAAGGGGGAAAAGATGATAGAGAAGAAGAAGAAGAATAAGAGGAAGAAGAAAAAAGAAAAGCCTGAAAACACCATGATGGGGAAGAGAGAGGAATCGGAGAGCTTGCCTCAGAAAAAAAAGAATCCGAGCTGAGCAGGCAAATGTGCCAGGGTCATCCTTGTGGGCGATTCCCAGGCACGGGACCTGCAGCCCCTGCTAGCGGCCCGCCTTCGCACAAGCGTTAAGGTAAGCTGCCTGCCAGGATGTGGTAACCACCACATCAGAGTAGAGGCTGAGAAATCACAGATTTCTGAGAGCTCAGTCGTTGCTCTGATGGTCAGTGGAAACGACCTCTACCTAAGAGGAGGTAGGGTAGGCCCTACAGATAAAATCCTCCACACGGTCATGGGTGCCGTGGACGACTGTGGGCTGAAAACCCGCAAGCGCGAGGTAGTCGGGATGCTCCCGAGGAGAGGTCCAACACGGACCGCTCACTCGATGAATGTGTCTTTAAACCGGCGCCTGGCAGATTTGTGTACGGCAGAGGGGGTCTTTTTTGTGGACCCGTACCACCCCTTTTATGGTAGAAATGATCTCTACCAAAGGGATGGGGTACATCTTTCCTTTAAAGGAAAGGCCTTTCTGTCGAACATGATCCAGGATGTCGTAGAGAGGACCGAAAGGAGTATCCGGCCCAGAGTGAGGGCGGACGTACGCCAGTATGCCCGTGTCACTCCAGGAACGACCTTCTCAGAGGTCGCAAAAAGGGGTGCCTCACAAACAAACAAGCCGGGAAACGGAAGAGCGTAGGGAGTCCTACAGTCGGGGACTCCCTGAAAGTTCTTCTGTTCAATGCGAGGTCAATCAGGAACAAGTTTCCTGAGCTCCGTGACCTCGTAGCGAAGGAGGAACCTGAAATGGTAGCCATAACAGAATCGTGGATAAAAACCTTAAACCGAGACTTTGAAGGCGAATTCACGATTCCCGGTTACCAGCTCTTCTTGAAAGATAGGCCAGACAGAGAAGGTGGCGGTGTGATGTTGTATGTCAAGGATACTCTCAACTCGACGGATTGCAACATCGTATCCGACCATGAACTACTAGGTGTTGACCTAGAGATAGGTCCTGCCAAATATAGGACCCTGGTGCTTTATAGTCCTCCTGCCCAACTCGTTGAAAAGGACAGAGATCTGTACCAGCTACTAGGAGAACTTGTCGAAGACAGAGTGTGTATCGTCATGGGTGATTTCAACACACAAGTTGACTGGGAAACCAGAGAACCCTGTGGCGAGAACGCACTACTCCTGGAGTTCACGAACAACGAGTTCCTCACTCAATGGGTGAGAGAGCCAACGAGAGGAGACAATATCCTCGACTTGGTTTTCACCTCTGAGGATGACATCGTTGAGGACCTCTCTGTTGGCGAAGAGCTCGGTGGCAGTGACCACCGACTAATTAGATTTGTAGTCAAAGTCCCCAAGGCAGAGCCTGCAACTAGTAAATCAAGGAAACTGGATTTAAGAAGAGCAGACTTTGCAGGTCTACGCGCGGGACTGACTGACGCGAGGCTAGAGGAGTGCGATGCTGTTGAAGACTCTTGGAACAGTTTCAAAACCACATTCATGAGTCTTCAATCGCGTTTTATCCCTCTGAAATGCCCCCGTCGGTCTTCTGTTCAACCAAAGTGGTTTAATCGAGAAATCGGCCAACTGCTTAGGGAGAAGAGAAATGTGTACCGGCAATCGAAGATCTCGGGTGACTTTAACGAATACCGGAGGCTAGCCAGGAGAGTGAAGTCCAGCATAAGGGCGGCTAAGCGGTCTGAAGAACTCCGAGTGGCGAGACTCTGTAAAGAGAATCCCAAGGAGTTTTTTGGATATGTGAACAGCCGTAAACCAATCCGTCGAACGATTGGCCCTTTGAGGAACGAGGAGGGGACATTAAAGCATTCAGATGCAGAAAATGCCAACCTCCTCAACGACTACTTCTCTTCAGTGTTTACTGAAGAGTGTGGTCCCATTCCCCAGCCGACGGATTCCTACTCGGGGGAAAAGCTGGAGGCAATGGACTTCACCGAAGGAGAAATAAAGAAAAAGATCGCTGACCTAAAGACGAATAAGTCCCCTGGACCGGACGGGTTTCTACCTAAAGTGTTGAAGAAAGTGTGCGATGAAGTATCACGACATCTGTGCGCTATCTTTAACATGTCAATCCGGACCGGATGCGTTCCTAGAGACTGGCGTGAGGCGGAGGTGACTCCTATCTTCAAGAAAGGAGACCGTAACCAACCGTCGAACTACCGACCTATCAGTCTGACTTCGATAGTCGGTAAACTCATGGAAAGCATCATGGTGGACAAAGTGACGTCGTATTTAGAGTCAAACCTGCTACTGAGGAGTTCCCAGCACGGCTTCCGAAGGCAACGGTCATGCCTGACGAACCTTGTAGAATTCTTCCACTTCGTTTTCAGTGAGCACGATCGGGACAAGGCGGTGGATGTGGTCTACCTAGACTTTCAGAAAGCCTTTGATAAGGTACCACACCGCCGCCTTCTCCGGAAAGTGCGAGCGCTTGGCATAGACGGAAAGGTAGCCGGCTGGATCGAGAACTGGCTAAGTGGCAGACGGCAACGGGTGGTGGTAAATGGACAGTCTTCTGAGTGGGTGCCCGTTACTAGCGGGGTGCCTCAAGGTTCTGTCCTGGGACCACTACTATTCATCATCTACGTCAACGACATGGACGGTGACATGGTTGCCAAGATTTCCAAATTTGCCGACGATACCAAGCTTGGTATGAACGTTGCAAAGGATGGAAATACTGCCCGCCTGCAGGAAGATCTTGGGAAGATTGGGGAGTGGTCGGACACGTGGCAAATGCCTTTTAACGTGGGCAAATGCAAAGTGATGTATATCGGCCACAGAAACCCCCAATCTCAGTATATCCTTAAGGGCACTGCTATGGAATCCACCGACACTGAGAAGGACTTGGGTGTAACAATCACTAGTGACCTCAAGTTCTCGAAACAGTGCATTGAGGCGGAGAAAAAGGCCCAAAGGATGCTAGGCTATATTAAGCGCCAGTTTGGTTATCGGAACCAGGAGATTGTACTGTGCCTGTACAACTCACTTGTCCGACCGCACCTGGAGTATGCCGTACAATTTTGGAGTCCTTCATTGCGAAAGGACATCGCGAGATTGGAACGCGTACAAGCCAGGGCAACCAAGCTGATTCCCTCTATCCGACATAAAAGTTATGAGGATAGACTAAGGGAATTAGATCTGTTCTCGCTGGAAACCCGTAGACAGCGTGGTCAGCTCATCGAAGTTTTCAAAATAATTCGAGGGTTCGGCAATGTTGACTACCGGGCTATTTTCACACTGAGTGAGAACAGAACGCGCAATCACGGCTTCAAACTTGAACTGAAGCGTTACAACCGCAATCTGTGTGGAAATTTTTTCACTTACAGTATCTGCGGTATGTGGAACGCACTTCCAGTGGAAGTTGTCAACAGTGAATCTGTTGACCAGTTCAAGTCAAGACTAGACAAAGTCTTGAAAAGTGGCCGTTTATGGACGCAAAACAATTGAGCAGCCATGTGCCCGCTCGATTGCTAGCCTAAAGGTACCCTCTTTGAATGGACCGTAAGGTCTCCTAGGGTACTTACTTTCCTTGTTACTCCTTGTTACTCTCTCTCTCTCTCTCTCTCTCTCTCTCTCTAAATAAACCAGAGGGAGAGGTGACGCCCCCTTGTCGCGGGAAGAGAGCTTGTGTGGACCTTTGACTTTTCGAGCTATGTCGGCGGGGGTACCTCTTCTGGGTACCCCTGGCAGGGCTTCCCTTGTCGGTTTGGTCGGAAACGAGGTTCCAGACTAAGTGCGTCATTCCTTCCTTTTTCTAATCTATCCTTCTCCTTTTTTACTTTTATCATATCTCTCCCACTTATACAAAAAAAAGAAGCCTACTCCTATCATGTCACTCTTTCCCTTTTTTCCCTCTATCTACATATAAGGACCTGGCAGCTACCTCACGCGTCAGAAGAGAGGCTTTGGAACCTCTATAAACAACGCCAATCGACGCTTACTGGTTGCGAGAGACTAGGACTAGAGGGGTCCTAGGCGTTGGGGCACGATGAATGGGATGAGGGTAGTGCCCCGTTAACCCCTTCCCTGGCGCGTAATTATTGACCGTTCCCAGTGCCCGTTGACGGGTGCCTCTGGTAGCATCGGTCCGAGGTGACGGCCCTTTGTTCCCAGGTTGGTTACCAGGCCAATAAAAAGCCTTGGGTCGAGTTCCTTGGTGTGGCGGGATATCCATTGAACGCTACTCCGAGATCCTGGCCGTTGTGAAGGGAACTAGTAGGAGTTTAGTAAGGGGTGTGCTTCGTTGTTGTTCACCTGGTGAGAAATCGATGGCCCCTTCGGGGACCGTCTGTGCTGCTTGGTTGGGAGCCACGGCACGCCGATGCTTGACGACTCGGTCGGACGAACAGCAGCACATGGAGCGTGCCTTCTGGAAGACTCCGAAACGACTCCGATCAATAGGCGGGAGCGACTCACGCGGGGAGAACTCACCAACCCCCTTTTTATATATTGATTGGTCACAAGCTTAAGAAATAGAGTGTTCGAAATGGCAGGAAAGAAAGGTCCAGCAGCGCTAAAATTCACGTGTGCCACATGTAAGAAGGACAAGTGGTGCGTTGACTTCCCGGAAGGCTGCTATGCGAAATGCCACCCAGACAGTGTATGCACCACTTGCATTTTAAAGAAGGAAGTGGAGGAAGTAGTCGCCTACTACAGGGAAAGAACTACAGACCTCGAACAGAAAATCGAGAGGCTCAAGGAGGAGCACTCCCACCAGATCCGCAGGCTCGAAGAGAAATTAAACGATCTCTCGAGTCCTGTGGCAAACACTACCTCTGCAGAGAGCCCGTGCCCGAATGTGGCAGCGACACCAAAAGGGAAAAAGAAAAAAAAGACGAAAAAGGGAAAGAAGAAAGAGGAAGAGAGAGAAATAGAAGAAGAAAGGGTAGAAGAAGTTAATGAAAAGGATGACAAGGGGGAAAAGATGATAGAGAAGAAGAAGAAGAATAAGAGGAAGAAGAAAAAAGAAAAGCCTGAAAACACCATGATGGGGAAGAGAGAGGAATCGGAGAGCTTGCCTCAGAAAAAAAAGAATCCGAGCTCAGCAGGCAAATGTGCCAAGGTCATCCTTGTGGGCGATTCCCAGGCACGGGACCTGCAGCCCCTGCTAGCGGCCCGCCTTCGCACAAGCGTTAAGGTAAGCTGCCTGCCAGGATGTGGTAACCACCACATCAGAGTAAAGGCTAAGAAATCACAGATTTCTGAGAGCTCAGTCGTTGCTCTGATGGTCAGTGAAAACGACCTCTACCTGAGAGGAGGTAGGGTAGGCCCTACAGATAAAATCCTCCACACGGTCATGGGTGCCGTGGACGACTGTGGGCTGAAAACCCGCAAGCGCGTGGTAGTCGGGATGCTCCCGAGGAGAGGTCCAACACGGACCGCTCACTCGATGAATGTGTCTTTAAACCGGCGCCTGGCAGATTTGTGTACGGCAGAGGGGGTCTTTTTTGTGGACCCGTACCGCACCTTTTATGGTAGAAATGATCTCTACCAAAGGGATGGGGTACATCTTTCCTTTAAAGGAAAGGCCTTTCTGTCGAACATGATCCAGGATGTCGTAGAGAGGACCGAAAGGAGTATCCGGCCCAGAGTGAGGGCGGACGTACGCCAGTATGCCCGTGTCACTCCAGGAACGACCTTCTCAGAGGTCGCAAAAAGGGGTGCCTCACAAACAAACAAGCCGGGAAACGGAAGAGCGTAGGGAGTCCTACAGTCGGGGACTCCCTGAAAGTTCTTCTGTTTAATTTGAGGTCAATCAGGAACAAGTTTCCTGAGCTCCGTGGCCTCGTAGCGACGGAAGAACCCGAAATGGTAGCCATAACAGAATCGTGGATAAAAACCTTAAACCGAGACTTTGAAGGCGAATTCACGATTCCCGGTTACCAGCTCTTCTTGAAAGATAGGCCAGACAGAGAAGGTGGCGGTGTGATGTTGTATGTCAAGAATACTCTCAACTCGACGGATTGCAACATCGTATCCGACCATGAACTACTAGGTGTTGACCTAGAGATATGTCCTGCCAAATATAGGACCCTGGTGCTTTATAGACCTCCTGCCCAACTCGTTGAAAAGGACAGAGATCTGTACCAGCTACTAGGAGAACTTGTCGAAGACAGAGTGTGTATCGTCATGGGTGATTTCAACACACAAGTTGACTGGGAAACCAGAGAACCCTGTGGCGAGAACGCACTACTCCTGGAGTTCACGAACAACGAGTTCCTCACTCAATGGGTGAGAGAGCCAACGAGAGGAGACAATATCCTCGACTTGGTTTTCACCTCTGAGGATGACATCGTTGAGGACCTCTCTGTTGGCGAAGAGCTCGGTGGCAGTGACCACCGACTAATTAGATTTGTAGTCAAAGTCCCCAAGGCAGAGCCTGCAACTAGTAAATCAAGGAAACTGGATTTAAGAAGAGCAGACTTTGCAGGTCTACGCGCGGGACTGACTGACGCGAGGCTAGAGGAGTGCGATGCTGTTGAAGACTCTTGGAACAGTTTCAAAACCACATTCATGAGTCTTCAATCGCGTTTTATCCCTCTGAAATGCCCCCGTCGGTCTTCTGTTCAACCAAAGTGGTTTAATCGAGAAATCGGCCAACTGCTTAGGGAGAAGAGAAATGTGTACCGGCAATCGAAGATCTCGGGTGACTTTAACGAATACCGGAGGCTAGCCAGGAGAGTGAAGTCCAGCATAAGGGCGGCTAAGCGGTCTGAGGAACTCCGAGTGGCGAGACTCTGTAAAGAGAATCCCAAGGAGTTTTTTGGATATGTGAACAGCCGTAAACCAATCCGTCGAACGATTGGCCCTTTGAGGAACGAGGAGGGGACATTAAAGCATTCAGATGCAGAAAATGCCAACCTCCTCAACGACTACTTCTCTTCAGTGTTTACTGAAGAGTGTGGTCCCATTCCCCAGCCGACGGATTCCTACTCGGGGGAAAAGCTGGAGGCAATGGACTTCACCGAAGGAGAAATAAAGAAAAAGATCGCTGACCTAAAGACGAATAAGTCCCCTGGACCGGACGGGTTTCTACCTAAAGTGTTGAAGAAAGTGTGCGATGAAGTATCACGACATCTGTGCGCTATCTTTAACATGTCAATCCGGACCGGATGCGTTCCTAGAGACTGGCGTGAGGCGGAGGTGACTCCTATCTTCAAGAAAGGAGACCGTAACCAACCGTCGAACTACCGACCTATCAGTCTGACTTCGATAGTCGGTAAACTCATGGAAAGCATCATGGTGGACAAAGTGACGTCGTATTTAGAGTCAAACCTGCTACTGAGGAGTTCCCAGCACGGCTTCCGAAGGCAACGGTCATGCCTGACGAACCTTGTAGAATTCTTCCACTTCGTTTTCAGTGAGCACGATCGGGACAAGGCGGTGGATGTGGTCTACCTAGACTTTCAGAAAGCCTTTGATAAGGTACCACACCGCCGCCTTCTCCGGAAAGTGCGAGCGCTTGGCATAGACGGAAAGGTAGCCGGCTGGATCGAGAACTGGCTAAGTGGCAGACGGCAACGGGTGGTGGTAAATGGACAGTCTTCTGAGTGGGTGCCCGTTACTAGCGGGGTGCCTCAAGGTTCTGTCCTGGGACCACTACTATTCATCATCTACGTCAACGACATGGACGGTGACATGGTTGCCAAGATTTCCAAATTTGCCGACGATACCAAGCTTGGTATGAACGTTGCAAAGGATGGAAATACTGCCCGCCTGCAGGAAGATCTTGGGAAGATTGGGGAGTGGTCGGACACGTGGCAAATGCCTTTTAACGTGGGCAAATGCAAAGTGATGTATATCGGCCACAGAAACCCCCAATCTCAGTATATCCTTAAGGGCACTGCTATGGAATCCACCGACACTGAGAAGGACTTGGGTGTAACAATCACTAGTGACCTCAAGTTCTCGAAACAGTGCATTGAGGCGGAGAAAAAGGCCCAAAGGATGCTAGGCTATATTAAGCGCCAGTTTGGTTATCGGAACCAGGAGATTGTACTGTGCCTGTACAACTCATTGCGAAAGGACATCGCGAGATTGGAACGCGTACAAGCCAGGGCAACCAAACTGATTCCCTCTATCCGACATAAAAGTTATGAGGATAGACTAAGGGAATTAGATCTGTTCTCGCTGGAAACCCGTAGACAGCGTGGTCAGCTCATCGAAGTTTTCAAAATAATTCGAGGGTTCGGCAATGTTGACTACCGGGCTATTTTCACACTGAGTGAGAACAGAACGCGCAATCACGGCTTCAAACTTGAACTGAAGCGTTACAACCGCAATCTGTGTGGAAATTTTTTCACTTACAGTATCTGCGGTATGTGGAACGCACTTCCAGTGGAAGTTGTCAACAGTGAATCTGTTGACCAGTTCAAGTCAAGACTAGACAAAGTCTTGAAAAGTGGCCGTTTAGGGACGCAAAACAATTGAGCAGCCATGTGCCCGCTCGATTGCTAGCCTAAAGGTACCCTCTTTGAATGGACCGTAAGGTCTCCTAGGGTACTTACTTTCCTTGTTACTCCTTGTTACTCTTTCTCTCTCTCTCTCTCTCTCTCTCTCTCTAAATAAACCAGAGGGAGAGGTGACGCCCCCTTGTCGCGGGAAGAGAGCTTGTGTGGACCTTTGACTTTTCGAGCTATGTCGGCGGGGGTACCTCTTCTGGGTACCCCTGGCAGGGCTTCCCTTGTCGGTTTGGTCGGAAACGAGGTTCCAGACTAAGTGCGTCATTCCTTCCTTTTTCTAATCTATCCTTCTCCTTTTTTACTTTTATCATATCTCTCCCACTTATACAAAAAAAAAGAAGCCTACTCCTATCATGTCACTCTTTCCCTTTTTTCCCTCTATCTACATATAAGGACCTGGCAGCTACCTCACGCGTCAGAAGAGAGGCTTTGGAACCTCTATAAACAATGCCAATCGACGCTTACTGGTTGCGAGAGACTAGGACTAGAGGGGTCCTAGGCGTTGGGGCACGATGAATGGGATGAGGGTAGTGCCCCGTTAACCCCTTCCCTGGCGCGTAATTATTGACCGTTCCCAGTGCCCGTTGACGGGTGCCTCTGGTAGCATCGGTCCGAGGTGACGGCCCTTTGTTCCCAGGTTGGTTACCAGGCCAATAAAAAGCCTTGGGTCGAGTTCCTTGGTGTGGCGGGATATCCATTGAACGCTACTCCGAGATCCTGGCCGTTGTGAAGGGAACTAGTAGGAGTTTAGTAAGGGGTGTGCTTCGTTGTTGTTCACCTGGTGAGAAATCGATGGCCCCTTCGGGGACCGTCTGTGCTGCTTGGTTGGGAGCCACGGCACGCCGATGCTTGACGACTCGGTCGGACGAACAGCAGCACATGGAGCGTGCCTTCTGGAAGACTCCGAAACGACTCCGATCAATAGGCGGGAGCGACTCACGCGGGGAGAACTCACCAACCCCCTTTTTATATATTGATTGGTCACAAGCTTAAGAAATAGAGTGTTCGAAATGGCAGGAAAGAAAGGTCCAGCAGCGCTAAAATTCACGTGTGCCACATGTAAGAAGGACAAGTGGTGCGTTGACTTCCCGGAAGGCTGCTATGCGAAATGCCACCCAGACAGTGTATGCACCACTTGCATTTTAAAGAAGGAAGTGGAGGAAGTAGTCGCCTACTACAGGGAAAGAACTACAGACCTCGAACAGAAAATCGAGAGGCTCAAGGAGGAGCACTCCCACCAGATCCGCAGGCTCGAAGAGAAATTAAACGATCTCTCGAGTCCTGTGGCAAACACTACCTCTGCAGAGAGCCCGTGCCCGAATGTGGCAGCGACACCAAAAGGGAAAAAGAAAAAAAAGACGAAAAAGGGAAAGAAGAAAGAGGAAGAGAGAGAAATAGAAGAAGAAAGGGTAGAAGAAGTTAATGAAAAGGATGACAAGGGGGAAAAGATGATAGAGAAGAAGAAGAAGAATAAGAGGAAGAAGAAAAAAGAAAAGCCTGAAAACACCATGATGGGGAAGAGAGAGGAATCGGAGAGCTTGCCTCAGAAAAAAAAGAATCCGAGCTCAGCAGGCAAATGTGCCAAGGTCATCCTTGTGGGCGATTCCCAGGCACGGGACCTGCAGCCCCTGCTAGCGGCCCGCCTTCGCACAAGCGTTAAGGTAAGCTGCCTGCCAGGATGTGGTAACCACCACATCAGAGTAAAGGCTAAGAAATCACAGATTTCTGAGAGCTCAGTCGTTGCTCTGATGGTCAGTGAAAACGACCTCTACCTGAGAGGAGGTAGGGTAGGCCCTACAGATAAAATCCTCCACACGGTCATGGGTGCCGTGGACGACTGTGGGCTGAAAACCCGCAAGCGCGTGGTAGTCGGGATGCTCCCGAGGAGAGGTCCAACACGGACCGCTCACTCGATGAATGTGTCTTTAAACCGGCGCCTGGCAGATTTGTGTACGGCAGAGGGGGTCTTTTTTGTGGACCCGTACCGCACCTTTTATGGTAGAAATGATCTCTACCAAAGGGATGGGGTACATCTTTCCTTTAAAGGAAAGGCCTTTCTGTCGAACATGATCCAGGATGTCGTAGAGAGGACCGAAAGGAGTATCCGGCCCAGAGTGAGGGCGGACGTACGCCAGTATGCCCGTGTCACTCCAGGAACGACCTTCTCAGAGGTCGCAAAAAGGGGTGCCTCACAAACAAACAAGCCGGGAAACGGAAGAGCGTAGGGAGTCCTACAGTCGGGGACTCCCTGAAAGTTCTTCTGTTTAATTTGAGGTCAATCAGGAACAAGTTTCCTGAGCTCCGTGGCCTCGTAGCGACGGAAGAACCCGAAATGGTAGCCATAACAGAATCGTGGATAAAAACCTTAAACCGAGACTTTGAAGGCGAATTCACGATTCCCGGTTACCAGCTCTTCTTGAAAGATAGGCCAGACAGAGAAGGTGGCGGTGTGATGTTGTATGTCAAGAATACTCTCAACTCGACGGATTGCAACATCGTATCCGACCATGAACTACTAGGTGTTGACCTAGAGATATGTCCTGCCAAATATAGGACCCTGGTGCTTTATAGACCTCCTGCCCAACTCGTTGAAAAGGACAGAGATCTGTACCAGCTACTAGGAGAACTTGTCGAAGACAGAGTGTGTATCGTCATGGGTGATTTCAACACACAAGTTGACTGGGAAACCAGAGAACCCTGTGGCGAGAACGCACTACTCCTGGAGTTCACGAACAACGAGTTCCTCACTCAATGGGTGAGAGAGCCAACGAGAGGAGACAATATCCTCGACTTGGTTTTCACCTCTGAGGATGACATCGTTGAGGACCTCTCTGTTGGCGAAGAGCTCGGTGGCAGTGACCACCGACTAATTAGATTTGTAGTCAAAGTCCCCAAGGCAGAGCCTGCAACTAGTAAATCAAGGAAACTGGATTTAAGAAGAGCAGACTTTGCAGGTCTACGCGCGGGACTGACTGACGCGAGGCTAGAGGAGTGCGATGCTGTTGAAGACTCTTGGAACAGTTTCAAAACCACATTCATGAGTCTTCAATCGCGTTTTATCCCTCTGAAATGCCCCCGTCGGTCTTCTGTTCAACCAAAGT
>OZ018322.1:2833870-3043870 GCA_963969495.1 Ceratothoa steindachneri
CAGGGGGAGAGACATATCTCTGGCAGGTACCATTCTAGAAGCCCGTGGTGGCTGAGCATTTTTTTTTCTTTTCTTTTCAGCTGAAGTCATTGCGCTGTGGACGATAGAGCATCGAGTGTTTGCTTACGACAGTTACGTGAAGAATAAAGAGTCTGTTACAGCATTTCAGCGTGAATTTCGGCCCCACTTCAAAATTTCCCGAAATGAGGCTGTTCCCACCCGTAACATAATCTTACGCTGGGTTAATGCATTTCGTACGTACACGAGGTACATAAATTAATAGAAGACCGGTGGGGGCCCCACGAACGGTACGGACCCCGGAAAATATGGAACATGTTAGACAAGCTTTGCTGCGGAGTCCGAATCGCTCTGCTCGTAGGCATTCCACTGAACTAAGCATCGGCAATCGATCGGTAAGGCGTATTTTGCATGAAGACCTGCATTTCCACCCCTACAAATTGGTTATTGGCAATAGTTGCAACCAGGGGACTATGAACAGCGGCTTAAGTTCACACCTCAGATGGAACAATTTCTGAGGCAAATGACAACCTCATTTTGTTAATGAGTGAAGAAGTTCATTTTCATCTCAATGGAATGGTGAATTAACATAAGTGTCGTTATTGGGCTCTTCAAAATCCGAGAGAATTGCATGAAAGACCACTGCACAGCCTAAAAGTGACAGTCTGGTGTGCTGTTGGAAAAGCTGTCGTCATTGGTCGTTACTTTTTTGAAGACAATAATGGAAATGGTGTTACTGTGAACTCAGAACGTTACATCGAGATGATAAACAACTTCTTTGGGCCTGAATTACGGAGAAAACGTATGCCTATCCGACGCGGGTGGTTTCAGCAGGATGGGGCAACGGCCCACACAGCCAGAGCATCAATGGACGTTCTTCGCTCTCCCTTCAGTGACCGCCTCATTTCCATGTTTGCTGACACTCCTTGGCCCCCTCGGTCCCCTGATTTGTCCACGTGTGATTATTTATTGTGGGGAAACCTCAAAGCACGTGTGTATAAGCATCAGCCCCGTACATTGAACTATTTGAAGGAAGCTATTCGCGTGGAAGTCGCCAAAATCAACATGGCAATGCTGGAGAGAGTGGAGGTCAACTTCTAAGAACGCCTTCAGAAATGCATCAATGAAAACGGACACCACATAATGGATGTTGGTTTCAACACTTGATTTTGTCCTAATTCAATACGAACAAAGTGATGTCAATAAAATTTGTTTGAAGTTAAAATTAATGGTTTTGTGAATTTTTCAAAAACGTCCTTCCTCTCTGCTTGTAGAACGAAGGAAAATGACAAAATCCCCACAAATGAAACTAGTGATCGGACGAGCGAAGCTCTGAAAAGGAAAATGGCCCTGATAGAAACGCTTGTGAAAGAAGGGGAAAGAAATGAAAGAGAGAGAGAGAGAGAGAGTCTGTAATATATATATACTTATATATATAATATATATATATATATATATATATATATATATATATATATATATATATATATATATATATATATATATATATATATATATATGTGTGTGTGAAAGAACTCAATAGCGAGTTATGATATATGCATGATAGTGTAACCCACTGTATAGGAGCATATAATTTAGTTACGAGCGAGACTAGTTTCGGTATGAGGTTTACCGTACCCTCATCATTCGTATACTGAGAATTAAATGGATACAAAAGTCCCTACACAACCTCAAGATCAGCACAAAAGAAAACAAAATGGGAGCAAAAGGTCATTAATGAGGGTGTGAGGTTCTGAGATCATTAAATATACTGTTTACGATCAGGTTCCGGGAATAGGAGCTACATTTAAATTGATCATCCAAAAGATTAAAATTGGGAATTTTCTCCTAATGATATCGAATCTACAATTTTTTTTAAGTAAATCTTCACAGTTATATTTTAATTGAAACTTCGAATAATCAATTTGGTGGTTTAAATTTCTAATGTGATTAAAAATACTGGATGTAGTACTGCCTCGCCTAACATCACCTTTATGTTCATATAATCGTTTTTTAATGTCCTTCCAGTCTCTCCTATGTAGAATGAGGGACAGCTACAGGGGTATGGAACATTTTGAAGTTACTTTACTCTCTTCTGTTATTCCACATTAAAATTTTGTATTGTTTAGGTATGGAGATGATGTCATTACGATTTGGCCTATAAAAATTCATTCGAAAATTTCCTCAGAAATTATGGCCTTCAACCCACCATAAATTTTAAAGAAGAATGCGAAAAAGATAATTGTATAGCCTTTCTTGATGTGAAAATTGTACACAAAAGTCATTGACCAAATTAGTTTCACTGTGTACCGTAAACCGACCCATTCTAGCTCTTACATCCTCTTCTTTTCATATCATGATGTTAGCATTAAAAAAGCCGTTTCAACAGGTATGTTCTTGAAAGCACTTATAATCTGTGACCCTTGATTTTTAGAAGACGAGATTAAATATACAACCTGTACATTTATTGAATTAAATTATCACCTCCAGGTCATAAACGATAACTTATCTAAAGCTAAATCTACATACTGCCGCCCAAAGGATAAAAACGAAGCGAGTAGCAGGAATTGTCTATCCCTACCATGTTTATCCCCTGCTCAAAATAGCAAACAGAGTTGTCCTCCAGGTCAAGCCACGTTAACATAACCTAAACATAACATAATTTCACGGATGAAAAAAGCCACAAGGGCCTATCAAAGGTCATCCGCATCCGTCAAAACCCAACAACCAAAAGCACCATCAACAGGGAGAGACAAAATCAAAGTCCCCCACAATATAATATAACAGATGACAAAAGCCACAAGGGCCCATCATAGGTCATCCGAGTCAAACGGCCTCTTTTTTAAGGCACCCAAACTCCCAAGAAAACTTCATCCAGAGGATTGCGTCTAGAAACAGGGTATCACCAATCAAGGCTGGTCATGAACTAAATCATGCAGCTATAAATATATACAAACAATATTAATATATACAAAACTTAGGAACCATCACATTTGAATACCCTTATTCCATCCTCAAATCTTTCCCTTCGACTAAGCCCATGGACAAGCCAAATAAGGCATGGTGTATATGTAATTCGGTGTGAAGCCACCAATTGTCCCTCATTCTACATAGGAGAGACTGGGAGAACATAAAAAAACGACTAATTGAACATAAAGGTGATGTCAACGAGGCAGTACTAGATCCAATATTTTTTAAACACATTAGGGATTACACCCACCAAATTGATTATTTGAAGTCCCAAATTAAAATATAATTGTAAAAATTTCTTTAAAAGAAAAATTGTAGAATCAATAATAATAGGAGGAAATTCCAATTTCAATCTCTCTGATTGGTCAATTTAAATGTAGCTCCTATTCCCGGAAACTAATCGTAAACAATATAGTTAATGATGTCAGAACCACACCTCCTGATTAATGACTCTTTGCTTCCTATTTTTTACTTTTGTCTTGATCTTGAGGCTGCGTAGGGACCTTTTGTATCCATTCTATTCTCAGTATATGACTGAAGAGGGAATGATAAACTTCATACCTACACTCCGAAACTTGTCTCATAAATAAACTCTCTGCGCCTATAGAGTGGTATAACTATCATATATATATATATATATATATATATATATATATATAATTATTTTTCAGTTACGCAATTATAATTATCCGGTTAAAATGGCAAATTTGTAGCTAATTAATCTCTTTATCATGCCCTCGGAAGGAGCTCTTTTCACGAGATGATATCGATTACGCTAGCCTTTATAACCAAAAACAAAAATTTGTTTATCAATTAGCCATTTTAATTCTCGATTTATAAGATCGAGCTAGGAAGTATAAATTAAATTTTCCATTCTCTTCTAACGTAGGCATAATAATTAAAATAGCTGAATGATAAGCAAAGTTTTTGTTTTGCGTTAGAAAGGCTGGCTTAATTGATATCGTCTCATCACTGTGAGAAGAGCTCCTTCCGATGGCTTGATGAAGAGCTTAGTAGACTACAACATTGTGATTTTAACCATATATATATATATATATATATATATATATATATATATATATATATATATGAATATCGAATCGAATTCGAACCGATAAACCTGTAAAGGTCTATATATTTTCAAACTCGAATTGAAAAACAAAATTCGAACAGAAAAATCTTTCAAAACTCAAATCGAAATTTAAACTCGAACCGAAAAGAATTAAAAAACTCGATTTCGAACTTGAATCGATTATTAATATAAGTTTAAAGCGAATACGTCGAGTATCATTAATAAAATAATTTAGGAATTCCAAGAAATAACAGTGGTTTAACTTGTGAATAGTAGGTAAATTTATATTTTAATCTTTCGTCCTAATCTTGTTTTGCTAATCACAGAATGACCCAAACGTAAACCTTTCTTCTGGTCCGAGTTTTTAAATCCCGAAGAGATTTTGAATTAAAATTTATGTAAAATATATTTACCATATGGTTGTCAAATTTGTTTTTAAAATAGCTTAAATTGTTCTTATAACATATTATTTGTATCCCGTATGTTTATTGCATAATATTTCAATATAATGATGAAAATTTGTAATATATGCTTTACCAGTTGTTTTGCACAATGTTTTACTGTACAAGGTTTAAAAATGTTTCGTGGGCTCTGTATTTTTATTGCATAATATTACGATAGAGAAAAAAAGAGGTAGTATGTAGTATCCCATTAAAAACTTCCATTTGACTAGGGGGTTTTCATCCTTACATACGGTTCCCCTGCATTGGATCTTTGCGAATATTTTACCCATTATTTTTAATAGAGAAGTACACAGTGAATTTGGGCATCTTGTACATATGGATGGCTATAGTAAACCAAAAATAATACAGTAAATAACGAATTTACCTTAACTCAAGGAAAATGTGTAATAAGAGGGGAAAATTTTTTCTAAGTTACTTTGATATAAATTATATTTTACGAGAGAAAAAACATAGAACTCTGAAATAATAGATTTAAGCATTTGAAATGCAGGCTGAACTCGAAATTGAATCGATATTCATTTCAGTTCCCAGCCCTGGTATATATATATATATATATATATATATATATATATATATATATATATATATATATATATATATATATATATATATATATATATGTTCGGGGGGGCTTCGAGGTAATTTAATATGGTGTGTTCCGATCTGCCTGGGGCTCTCTGTTGGAAGTTCTGTATATATATATCGGTGTATGTTGGGAGCAGCTTCTCATCTATACATGTTTTGTTAAAGACCAGGTTGTATTTTGATTTTATCAATTTTATTTTGGAACGTTCCAACTGGCTAATGCAGTTGTTTTTTTGTATCTGGTTGGATATTAAAAATCAGTTGAGAAAGATCCATTTTACAACTAATTTGAGTATTGGCCGTGAGCTTTCGCCTTTCTTAAGGCATCTTCAGACGGAAGTCTTCGTTATTCTTGAGGCTGCGTTGA
Organism: Ceratothoa steindachneri; assembly: GCA_963969495.1. Classification (NCBI taxonomy): domain Eukaryota; kingdom Metazoa; phylum Arthropoda; class Malacostraca; order Isopoda; family Cymothoidae; genus Ceratothoa; species Ceratothoa steindachneri. The sequence continues at coordinate 2,839,347 of OZ018322.1, forward strand.
TTTGGCTTTTTCCCTTGGTTTTGCCTGCTTTATCGGTAAGGTAGCTCATTGCTGGTCGTGAGCAGCGAAGAATGAAATTGAAATGAAATGAAAGGAAAAGAGAGGTGGAAGACAAAGAACAGCTCTTCCGATCCTGCCCCCGTACTCCTCGCCCCTCTTTACCCACTTGATCTGGGTTTTTTTCCGCCTTGGATATGAGTATCATCTTCACCACTTTCAGTTCATCAGGAAAGTATCCCGTGTTCAAGCACGCATTGAAGACGTTTCTCACTTCCTCCAGTATGTTCGGGGGTGCTTCGAGGTAATTTAATATGGTGTGTTCCGATCTGCCTGGGGCTCTCTGTCGGAAGTTCTTTATGGTTTCTTTTAATTCCTCAGATGTAATAATTGCGTCTATTCCGTCGTTGTTGTTTCTCCTTTCCTCGACAAAGTGGAAGGGGTATGTCCTTGCGATCTCTCCATTGAGTTCGTCCACGATCTCATGTTCGAATTCAATGTCATAGTCCTCATTCTCTTCTTCGCTAATTTTGAATACATTTCTCCAGTGGTCTAAAATGTTGTTCCCTGCATCCTTAATTTTCATTTTATCCTTTGTTGTCCGAGTCTTTAATCTGTTGATATGTTTCCAAAATTTCTTTGGTAATGTTTCCACATCTATTTTCTCGATGTGCTGATCCCATTTATCTCTCTGTTTTTCATAAATTAGTGATATTAGTTCTCTTTTCTGTCACCTGAGTGCGTTGTATGCTTTCCATTTTTTCAAAGGGATTTGTTTAAGATTCATGTTTTTACGTGCATTATAGTCGCAGTGTGTTAACTGCAAGGAACATCCACTGGTTCCATAAAATAGTTAAAGGGCAGTTTAAGGTTAGCCAGGGAGATGTCCGGCTTTGTTGCGTGTTCTCTTTGTAAGTATGTAGCAAACTTTGTCCCAGTCTTTGCAATATATGTACATCTATTGATAAGCGTGTTAAGTTGTTTTCTGAATCTGTTTGTATTTCTGTATCCAGAAGCCCCGCAATGGGCATTTAAATCGCCCATCAAAATCACCGGAATCCTATAGTTGGACAGTTTAGTTAAGTTTTGCACCAGTAATTGGGGGTGCCTGGGTGGCTGGTATCCAGTTGTGACAATCATGTTGCTTAACTCCATTTTAATTTTTATAGCTAAATATGCATCCTCCAATCCTTGTATTGTTTTGTACTGCAATCCTTGCTTGACAGCTATCACTGCTCTGTCGTCCGTTTCTCCTGAAGGATTTGTGTTAATAACATTGTAGTTCCATATCTTGAATTTCTTATTTTCTGTGTTTCTTCCATGTTCTGATATTACTCTAACATCTGGGACGATCTTCCTTGTCTTTCTATCCGCATGTGTTAATTTATAGTATTTTCAATTTCTTAATATCCATAATCAAATTGTCCATTTCCGTTCGTTGCTGACTGCATTCAAGGGTCCTTCTGGTAATTTATCTCTGGGTGATGGACCCCTTTTACTTGCGGATTTAGCTCCGTTAAATCTTTGAGCTTTCCTGCCAGTAACCTGTGTGCACTCTTGCTCTGTGTTGTCGGAGGAATTTTAAGTCTCTGAGTCATCGCTGTTTGTGCCCTCTTCTCTTTCTGCTGCCTGTTGGTTTCCTTTTGCCTCTTCGATTGACTCAGTTTCGTCTTTTCTGTGACTTTGATTTTGAAAATGGCCAATTAGTTGACTTCTTTGGGTTATTTCATCAGTTCGAGTCCGATTTCCTGTAACATGCTGTTGACTGTTGATGCGTAACTTCCAGGCTTAGCTATGTTCATCACGTGGGCATGTAATATACAAGTAAGTATTTTCACGTTGAAAATACCATCCAAATTTATCTGTGTTGCCGGTCCATGTTGGTCACTTTTTGCCATTGATGCGTATGAGTTTTTATTATTTCTGTTTGACTCTGTTTCTTTTCTCTTTATACTTTCTATTCTTTTTGGACAAATCATCGCGATAGTTCTGGGCGCCCCTTGGCAGTTAATGCATCTTTTATCTGTGTTGTTGCAGTAACGCCAAGAATGGTCTTCATTTCCACATTCAGAACAGATGATTAGGTCTTTTCGGGGGCAATTTTGAGTCGTATGTTCCTCCAACGCATAACATCTGAAGCATATATGTATGCTTATAAAGACGTTTCTTTGTATGTAGGTAGGTGGGATTCTCATGTTGAAAGCGAGAAGTCCCTGTTCGATGATTCTTGAAGCCATTTCGGTAGATTCACAAATGACCTTGAAAACGTGAGTGTGATCTTTAAATTTGACCACCTCTGCTATCTTGAGCCATTTCTCCCTCTCCTGTAGTTCTTCTTTTATTTCTTGGCATGAGTGCTCTCTTACCCAGGAATCGATTTTTCGGCAGATGACACTTCTGTTAGCCGTGATTTGTGGGGGTACTCTTGCTTCCAAATCCAACTTATTTAGCCTCATGCTTGCAGCGAATGAAAGTAGCTGCTCTACGTCTTTGTTTTCTGGGCAAATAACTGTGAATCCAGATGGCGTCTCAATGCATTTGATTAGTGGTATCTCCAGATTAGTAAATATGCATTGCACTACTTATTGTGGTGATCTTTTCCTTCAGTTGGGTATGAATTTAAAGGGAAGCCTTTTGAAGTCCGGTGGGTCCATCTTGCCTGGGAGTTGTCCCCTCGCCGAAGAAGGGGGATTCTTCTGTCGATCTTTAGCTGTGGAGACTTTATCCAGGCTCCACTAGTGGGAAGAGCCCCTCTATCTGTCCTAATTCTATATCACCTACCTTCCAATTTTCGCACTCTCCTTGGTCAACCCTACCTATTTGGGCCTAGCCCTAACAGCGGTCCACAGCTAGTTTCTGGCTCGTGACCGAGAATCAGCTCCCCTTTTCTGGGCCCCCTTGAGAGGGTCTCCTGCAGGGGTTCACTATACCTTACTATCAAATGCAACTTAGACCTTGCTGGTGACCAAGTTATGTAGTGCTAGTGAGAAGTAAGTTTAAGTTAAAAAGTATGAATAAAGAGCCAAGAATTTAGAATAAGGAAGAGCATCCCCTTCGGGGGGGAGGGGGCAGGCACTTCACTCAACAGGAACAGGAGGAATCTCTAATCAGCCCCATGAGTGCATATATTTCTTCTTAGAAGTTTTCTTAAGAAAGGCGTTTTTAGGTCGCTCCTAAAACTTTTCCTCCTTTACCTGTGATAGCCTTTATCAGTTCGCATCGAGAGAGCAAGCATACAGACTGAGTAAATCAATAAACTTGATAAAAAAGAGGCGAGAGAAGCAGGGAAATAGAGTAGATAGCATGATAGGGTGTTTTTTTTGTTTGTTTGTTGTGGGTAGGGGTGTGGAGGGTTAGTGTGAGTGAGTGGGTAAGAGTATTATTAGTTGCCAGGATACTGGTTATTCTTCTATATTTCTATATTTCTCAATGTTACTTCTAATTGTTACTTCCGAGATACGTATAATGTCCGCGTCTATTTGCCTGAATATGTTTCCATATTGTATGGCCTTGGTCTTCCATCCATCCGTGTTCAGGTGTAAGATTTTTAGTTTTCTGTTTATATTGGCCATTATTTTAGTTGTGCTTTTTTGTCTTCTCCTTTGAACTTTGGTATTTTTCGTTCGCGAGTTTGTCGAATGTTTCCGTTTTAAGTGGTCTTATATCATTGGGAAAGACTCTAACGCGGTCTTCCCATATAAGTTTTTCAATTGCGTTTTCGTCATTTTCGGTTACATAGGTCCTTCTGCAGGTGCCTTTTTCCAGCCATGCACAAGCATTCTAAGTTTGAAATCTTTGGCTTCGTACCTGCAGCCTTCTTCATTTTCGGTCTCTTTTGAGGATTCCGAGTCGGTTGTTTCTTCCGTGTCTTGTCTTTGTTTTGTTTTTTTCTGTTTCTTTTTCTTCTTTTTGTTTTAAGACTAGGTCAGTTTATTATGTTTCGTCTTCGTCTTTTGTGGTCTCTCATGTCTCTTCAGTCGCCTTTTTTTCTTCCATTCCAGCTCCCACTTCGAGCATATCTTTTACCTGAAGAGTCTTTCTAGCCGTGACTCCGTATATGAGAGCTGATGGAGGGTTGGGTGGAAAGCACATTTTCCTTCCTCCATTCTTTTCGAGGAAAAGGTTGAGTGTGTCCACGAAGGTTCCAGGTTGGGCAATATTATGAACGTGCGCGAACATAATACAAGCCAAAATATCTAACCCGGTTCCTTCATTCACATTTATGTTTATTTTTTGTTCCTCTGCTTGCTTTATTTCTTTTACTGTTGCCTTGGCCACTTGTGCGTATGTTTGTTGTTTATTTTTTCTTTTGCCTGGGTCTGTTTTCTTTCCTTTTTTGGTATTATTTCTCTCCGTTTCGGGCAGTTAACGGCCATTGTTCTATGTGTACCTTGGGAGTTTATGCACTTTTTAGTTGTTTCCCTGAATTCTCGGAAGTTGTGAGCTCCGCTCCCTCATTCTAAGCAAACTTTCTTATCTTCTTTAGGGCATTCTCTGGTGGCGTGTTCTTCCAGTGCATAGCATTGGAAGCATGTTTGCACGTTTGTGAATTTCTCCGTGTGGATGTTCGCAGGTGGAATTCTCATTCCAAAGGCCAGGAGACCGTTTTTGCATCACCCTGTTGGCCATTTCAGTCGCTGTGCAAATCACCTTAAAAACGTGGGTGTGATGCCCAAATTTTATTATTTCCGCTATATTTAGATGTTGGTTTTCTTTCTCGAGCTCTTCCTTTAGCTCCTCCTTGGTATGTGAGCCCACATAAAGATCGAATTTTATGCATATGAAGGAGCGGTTAGCCTGTAGCTGTGGCGGTAATTTTGGCTGTAAGCCAATCTTTCCTACCATGTTTGTTCCTTCTGGTGCTACTAGCCTTTCCACGTCTTCGTGTTTGTGGCACAGGACTACGTAGCCATTTGGGACATCTATAAGCTTGGTGACCGCAATCTTTAACTCTGTGTATAGAGCTCTGTTGAGGACCCCTCTCTCTGGTTTGGGTCTCCCAGGTCTGGTTTTAAAGGGAGCCTTTTATACTCCATAGTGTTAGTTTTGAAATCTGTGTGAGTCCTCCCGACCCGTATGATAAGGCCACGCTGATTAGACTGTCAAGGGTGAGGATGAAGATCATGAATGGGTGGACCCGGGTGGGCTCCTCTTGAGGGGTGAATAGTAACGGACTTTTTGTTGGCTAGCGCGGAATCAACCATCGCCAGCCGGGGGTATCGCCTCCTCGAGGGAATTAAAAACTGCGGCTGCATCCTACCATACACTGAGACGGTTGCATGTCACTCAGTGGTCTTGGGGGCCCCCACAGGCAGAGTTGTTATACTCCCCTGCAAAGGATGCAACCTGGCCCATTGTCCTCTGGTACGGGTTTCTGGCAGTTAGCTAGTCCTCAAACCTCCCTCCACCTGTACCCCCAATTATGCAAAAGCTACTGCCTTGCATAGTTGGGACGAGGTCGCAGGGACAGCTTTCATCAGCGAGAGCACTTGACCCCGGGGTGGGGGCGGGGGGGATTAGTCAGTCATATTGATTAAATATTAACTGGCCTAAAAGTATTAAGTTCTCTCTTTTCCAGTACCTCCCTAAAGGGAGAATTTTTGGTGTTGGAGGCGAAACGGTGTGTAAATCGATAGATGAAAATGAAAATTATGAAAGTTAAGATGAAAGGCGATGAATGGTTCTTCCGTTTCCAATAATATATTTTTCTTACTTTTTAGTGTAGCAGCTCTTCGGGGAAGTAGTAATGATAAATAATTCCCTAAGCTTGCAGTTTTATGAGTGAAAATATATTTCACCGTCAATGATACACGGAAATTTTCTCTTGGTCTTGCCTCCTGTATCTGTTTTACCAAGCTTAACGAGAGTGGTCTGTTAAGCTATCCAAGCGTCGAATTCGTGTCATAAAATTGATTTTCATTCTTTGATGCTTTGATAGGTTAAAGTCGTAGTACTATGTTCCTTTAGCAGAAAAGGTGAAGTACTCGTTCGGAACTGGTCCGTTGGGTGTTAAGTTTGGGGCCCATCTCTTTAATGAGAAGCTCCTCTAGAATCTTTAGATGGCGAAGATCAGGGTTTCTTCTGAGTATGTTAGTTTTTTCGACCTGAGTTGCTCCTGTAATTTGTATGCTTTTCTTTGTAATGTGTTTTTATTCCTCCTTCTTGCAAATACATCGTTAGGCGCCCGCTGATAGTAGTACTGGTCATACCTATATATTGATTATTTGGATGAAGTTTTCAGTCCTCATGGGGGGATTGGAATTTTTATTCCACATTTGTAGCCTTTGAGATCGATGGACGACCGTGAAGGAGCGAAGAGGGCCCCCCTTCGCATCCTTACTGGCCGAGAGAAAACAACTTGCAAATTGGCACTAAGAATTATCTACACTGATATTGGGGTCATACCCCTTAGACTAAAAGACCAGCAGAACGGTTATGTGGTGCTAGGCGACACATAAAATGACCTAGATCTTCTCCTGAGTGAAAACGCAACAAAAAAATTGGAAAAGATCAGACTCGTACCTCGGACCCCTCCAGGCGTACAAACGAAAAGACCCGTGATCTGCAGACGACTAGACTCCAGGGTCGGCGAGCATATTCCTCCAGAATTCAAGGAAGAACTCTAAAAACAACAGGATTGAGCAAAGATCGAAGAGATAATCAAATTTAAAAACTAAAATGGAGAAGAGCACAGCCAAGTCTTCAAAGTAGTATTTAGATCTACATAAATGGCCAAAAAAGCCTCGGAACAGGGACTGCTTGCCTTCTCTACTAAAATCTCACCCGATCAAATCTAGAGGGAGATATCTGTCTCCGTGCAAGTATGCTTCACATGCTACGCCCTCGACAAACACCCGACCAAAGATTGCAATTACAAAGGGAATGCATGCTCCGAATGCGCAAGCCAAGACCACAGGTGGGACCAATGCAGGAGCACGGTGAAGAAATGCTTAAACTGTGGAAATGCCCACAGAACACTGGCTAAATCTTGTCCAATAAAGAAGCAACTTATACGGAATAAAAAACTCGAAATAAGGACAGAAAAATAAAAAAAACTACCTCCTATTCTGCAGCAACTACAAGTGGAAACACCACCAACACAGAACACAACGGTGAACATAGAGGGAAATATGAGGCCAGATTTAATTCTCTGCATGTTTCCTGCTCACTTCGTAAATATGGCCAACTCAGGCTCACACGCAAACGATTTGAACACCATACTGGAAAAGAACGGACTTAAAAAATGTGGTTCCCGTAGTACCATCCTTCGAGCGAATTGTACAAAATATACATGACCCAAGAAGAGACTCCAAAAAATACGAACACAGAAGAAGACGAAGCCGGAATGGATACCGCTTCTGAAGAAGAATCCAGGACGAAGATACATCGAAGACGATCCTAGAAAGCAAAAAACAAAAGCAAAAAACAAAATTGAATACCCCAGATTTCAACATAAAAAATTACGGTTCCCACGCCAACCGGTTACCTAAACAACTTAAACAAAAAGAAATCGTGGACGGACTAGTTAAGGGAAAATACAGGTGGGAGGGAATATGAGACAGAGGTTCACAATTCTTTAAAGCAAGACATGATACATATCGCCCCTGAATCATGCCAAAACATCTCAAATGGTGAATTCAAGAAAAAACGTAATGGACGCACACGTTCCCTAGGCCTCAGAAAAAAAACGAAGACAGGAAGAGACCACAGCAAATAATTAAACATGGATACGTACCATCGAAAAATTAAAATATTTACATTAAATGTTTCCGGCTGGCAAGGAAAAAGATCATCATATTCAAACATAATAAGGAAAGAAGACGTAGATATAATTATTCTAACGAAAATGAAATAAACGCAGTAATTGAGACTATAAGAATTCCAAACTATAAATTTATTACCACGAACTACAACCAAGCAAAATATGATGATGTAACAATTGGCGTCAAAACCGGAATCCACTTTACAGAGGTAAACGACTTAAAATAATCGTATCTGGCTATAAAAATAAAAATGACCACAGAAGATCTGGTCATAGCTGGGGCATATCAACCTCCAAGACGCTCGTATTTGCCAACTCAAAATTTCCGCAAACTCTTTCGTCGACAGGCCTCAACCATATTAAAGGAAGCCTCAATGCAAGATTCAGAGAGACAGGTTACACAAGACAACCAAACGGAGCAGGAAAAACCCTTCAAATATTGATACAAAGGAACCTTTTAAGCAGAGAAGGGCCAGACTTCCCAACTTACCAAACAGCCCCAGCCTCGACAACTCCAGACATCGTACTTATGAACCAAAATTTCAACCTAAATCACCTTCAGAACCAGGACCCGCAACCCCATCCGAATATTTAAGTATGATAACGACCATTTCAACTTCACCCATCCAAATTAAAATACCACAAAGAAAAGTTATCAGCAGAACAAACTGGAATGGTTACAAAGAATACTTAAGTACACTAGAAACTAGATGCCTAAACAACCAAGGAACAAAAGAAATAGAAAAACAATTAAAACTAATCACTGAAAAAATCGTTTAAGCGGACAGAATTCACACACCAATAATAGAATACAGAGCCCTACCTGCTTCCAGATGGAACCACGAAATACAGGAAAAGATGGAAGAATTTCAGAACTTAACCAAAGAAATTACAGTAATAGGTACTAATATCGAGAGAAACAGAAGGCTAATCATAATCAGAAGGCAGATAGATACTTTTATTAAAGAAAAGTCAAATCAAGTTTAGAATAACATAATAAGAAAAATGGATGTCATAAAATAATTTAAACAAAAAGCACCAGGACAAAGCGGCATAACAAAGGTACACCTAATAAATGCTCCTGAAAATGTGCATGAGTCGATAGTGAAGATCTTCAATGCCTGCCTTAATATAGGATACTTTCCCCAAACCTTTAAAATGGCAAAGATGATCTTCCTACCGAAGCCGGGAAAACCAAAACACCAAGTCAGAAGCTACTGCCCGATCTCGCTCTTGGAATTTCTGGGTAAAGTCCTAGAAAAACAGCGAGGGAAATAAAAAACCTGAAGGACTACGAAAAAGGAAACAAAATAAAAATGAACAAAGATAAATTCAAATTAATACCCGTAAACAGATGGAAAACAGCTGCAGTACGACCTGATGGAGAAGCATATCCATACTCCACGGAAGGACGCGTCCCCGGTCTAAAACTAACAACAACAGGTTACAAATGCCACATAACGCAGAAAATCAACGAAACGAAAATAACCATATCGGCGCTGTACAGATTCAAAACCCTATGCAATAAAAACAAAAGAAAATTATACATGGCCCTAGTTCGTCCCAAGCTCCTTTACCCAATAGTACCGATGGATACATTAAGTAATTCATAATTAAAAAATGTCCAACGTATTCAAAATCAAGCCACAAGATTTATCACAAACTCAAAAAGACAGGATCGCATACCATCAGAAGAACTCATCGAATAACTGCAATAGAACCCGTAAATATAACCCTACAAAAACGAACAACGAAACTGTGGGAAAATATAAAAAACATAATTTTCCAAAATAAAATTAACGGAATAAGAGTACCGGAAAACGAAATCCGGCGAAAACACTACAAACAACGATCTAACAGCAGCCTGAAAAAAAACTTATACAACGTCAACTCGATCTATAGATAAAATACAAGATTACCGAAGAAGACTACCGACTATACAATCAATATGAGAAACCGAATAAGACAACCGATTATGCAAACAAAATCAATATGAGAAACCGTATAAGACTACCGATAATACAAACAAAATGAGAAACCCGATGAGTGAAAGAATTATCGATATTAACAAAGAAGAAAACCACTTAAAATCTAATGAATAAATAAATATATATTATAAATATATATATTATAAATATATATATTAATAATAATAATTGAAAAAAAACTAGTGTAAAAAAGCGAAAGAAGCAAAAAAAAAATAATAATAAAAATATAATAAAGATGCTCAATAGAGCAAAAAGAAAACAAAGGATCGAATGCTAAATCTTTTCACCTATTTCACTTAAAATCACATCAAAAAGCAAAAAATACAAAACAAAAAGGAAAGCGTTAGCCAGGCAACTTGGTACAAATCATTATCATCTTCACCTTATCACACTCATCGTTCTTCCTTCACTCATTATCATCCAATCAACACATACACTTTTTACACAATGTTTTCTATCTATCCTATCATTCTCTCCACATTCTAACTTTATACTATCTTGTATCTTGTATCTCAATAACCTTTGGTTCATGGTAATGATGCTCAATATGTTCGCTCGCATGACGATATATATATATATATATATATATATGTATATATATATATATATATATATATATATATATATATATATATATATATATATATATATATATATATATATATATATATATATGCATATCTCTCTCTCATGAGGGCGAGAGAATGATTAAAATAAATCCAACTTCACCGCAGGAAAGAGAAAACGGAATAATTTTTTCGGAATTATTTTGTTATTTCTTACCTTGGAAAAATCCGAGCTGGGATTCGAACCGTGCACATTGAGGCTGCGAGCAATCACTTTGATCTCAATTAAACCACCCTTTAGAGAGTGAGAGTGTCAATGAGTTAGAAAGAAGGTAAGTACTTCAAGAGACTATTTGGTCGAGTACAACGGAAGTACTTATGTTTTTATTCTAAATATATACAGTACATATAAGGCATAGGATAGTAAAGATGAAGTCTCTCTCCAACCGCCTCTCCTATCTTTTTTCCTGGTCTTGAAAAGTGAAAAATATACCTGGTAATGTTGAAAAGTAGACACGACTAGGAAATTTTAACAAGAAAGCAGGAACACATTAATATATACATAGAAAAGTACAAAATTAGAACTTTTTTATCAACATTCGAAGATTTTTAACTTACTATTTCATGTCTTTTCTTACTAGGTCCACTCTAGTTTTAGAGTTCAACTGAACTGTTGGACAACACTACTTCAGATTGCAGATTTTTATAATTCTATAGGAAATGTTGAAAAATATACACATTCAAGAGGTTTTATTAGGAAAGGATGACAGAAAAATATGTACAAAAAAGGGATAAATAATAATAATATCTTATTAATCTAAACTTAGAACATGCTCTTTTAAATTATTTTGTCTAGTCTAGTTTCAAAAGTCACAACTGAATTACTGGAAACCACATTTTCAGGTAACTGAGTCCAAATGTTTAGAATTCGGTAGGAAAAACGTTTCCACATAAATTAGTTCTAAAAAAAAAAAATCCAATAAATTTGTGAGGCATCACCTGTGTCTCCTGAAGCCTTGTTGTGAATCATTTAATAACACTGTACAACAGATTTTAGTGTTAAGAAAACAAGGTCTTTCGACTAAAAAGTCGAGTGCTCTCACATATTTCTAACCCTGGGAGGACTTTGGCAATTATTTTACCTGAAAGTGAATGTAAAACAATATAAGATTTTCAAATTTCGTTATAATCAGCCGAATAGTTATGATGTTATTGCCCCCCTCCCTATAAAAAATACCGGGTTGCTTTTTAATGGATTTGGAAGATGTGGTTGGTATTTTTAATGTCACTTCATAAATTCAATCCTTTCCATCTTGAACATCAGCTATTTGTTAGTTAGTCAGCGCCAATCCTTCCATGGTACTGGGAGGATCCCCGACCGGAGAATGAAATTTATATAAGGTCAGTATGACAATCGCTGATTGGCCCCGAAGGGCCCAGGAGCCGGTCCTCTTTTGAGGAGAAGTGCCTAGAAAGTGTTAGGTTTTGACACCAAACAGCGTTCAGGTGGAAGCCTTCGTCACCTCGGGAGAGAGGGACCTGTTCCGCGTCAGAGGTACCTGGATATAGATACCCATCGGCAGGATTCCTTGGAACAGAGAGTGTGTGTGTCTGGGTTGTGCTCTGAAGGCGGGGGAGGAAAGAAAGCAGTGTTGTGATTGGCTATGTATGAGGTGAGAGGTGTAAGATCTACCCACCCGAAAACGGGGTGAGCACAGCGCGTCCCCCAATCGGTAGCCAGATCTCTCCGTGCGCTGACGTTTGTGTCCGCTCATGCCAGGATTCGGAATTGAACCCGGTACCGTGACGTTGGGAGGCCAACGCCGTATCCACTCGGCTAGCATTAACTATTTGTTCTTCATTTTCTTCAGGAGGGAAAGTTATTTCACTTGATGGCATTGACACATTGGCCTACTTACAGTAAGCAACTCTTCTTTCTTCACCTTTTTGTTGCTTTTACTTATTCACTTATCTATTTTACTCAAGTTACTCTTGGGGCAAACCTGATGTGGTCCAAAAGAAGTAGTCATTTCTCTCTCACCTTTAATGAAAGCAAGTTCCTTCACATTGATCTTCATCTCCATAGGGGATTTAATATAATTTGAGTTTCGTTTTTGCAACCAGGCCAGCCAAATTCACAGCAAAAAAAACATTTTACACTTTCGCCTGAGTATATCAACATTTTGTCTAGTTTTGTAATGAAAGTGTATTTGGGATGTAGCTCTCTTCTCCCAAGGGATAAGTTTTTTGGGATCTGTTTATGACTGTGACTCTTGACTTTAGAACGGGGGCTAGAAAAGAACTGTTCCCTCGTACCCACTTTTCAAGAACTTTAGGGTGAATATCCTTTGCAAGATTGGCTGCTGGGTAGTTGCTCACATCCACATTTTAGAACGTCAACCAGAGTTTGGAATTGAGATGGCAACAACTCTGTTATTTTCAATTTAGGTGTTCAAATGTGTGAATGTCGCAAGCCTTGTGCTAATTTTAAGAGCAATTGTAGATCAAATCTCACTGGTAGGATGGTAGTACTTAAGGCCAGGCAATCTTAAGCACACTGATGAGAGAGAACTACAGAAACAAGGACCAGCAAAGACCCTAAGTTTCGCTCAAGGCCTTTCCGCTTACAGAAGATGTTAACTACCACTTTGTAACGTTAGTGTAACGTGCTTTTATTTCACATGCTATTTTTTGTGGGGTATTTTTAACTATTTCAACTTTACGGTACACACTTATCTACATGTGTACCATTTATATATATTTTTTACACGATTTTTTAAAATATTTTTATTCTACTGTACACATTAATCTATATGTGTACCATTTGGCCTTTTTTACATGCCTTTTATAACTATTTCACTTCTACGGTACACACTTATCTACATGTGTACCCTTGACATGCAGGTTCAGCTATCCCTCAAATACACGAGCACGCTTCTTCGAACCAGGGGGAGAGGGGATAGGACAGTATTTTCTTCTCCCACAGGCTTCGCCAGCTAGTGATGAAAATAATATACTTATAGGACAGACAGAAAAAAAAGGGAATTCACATTCACTCCATTTTATCCCCAACTCCTTATAATACTATGACGTTTTCATCTGTGCTCCTACTACCTTATATTTACACTATTGAAGTACTCATCAAGTTGGTTTTTTAACATATTAACTGACATGCTTCCTACTACATGGTTGGGCAGGCTATTCCACGTTTGCGTGATTTTAAACGGGAAGTAATTTTGAGCTATAGTAGAGTGAAAGCGCTTGTTTACTAATTTTAAACCATTTTGGCGCATGTTGGCCCTTTCGTCCATCTCGAACAATTGTCTGTAATCAATATTAGTAAATCTTTTTAAGATTTTGAATACCTCGATCGACTGTCCACGTAATCGTCTACTTCCAAGGGATAGTAGGTTTAATGACCGGAGTCTATCTTCGTACGGTTTGTTTCCGATTCCAGGAACTAGTTTAGTAGCCCGACCTTGCAATCTTTTTAACTGTGCTATATTCTTTTTTAGGGAGGGAACCCAAAATTGAACCGTATATTCGAGCTGTGGGCGCACGAGAAAGTTGTATAGTGGCGGGATTATATCCTCTTACAAGCTTCTGCGCATTGTTTCGATACTTTAAGGTCCTCCGAGATTAAAATCCCCAGGTCTTTTCTAAGTTAAAAGAGTCAAGGATTTGGCTTTCCATATGGTATTCTACTTTTCAGTTAGGACATCCTAAATGCATGATCTTGCATTTACCTATGTTGAAGCCCATTTGCCATTTATCCGCCCATTCCACAATTTTATTAAGGTCCCTTTGCATTTGCTCTACATCGGGTCTCGCAAGGGCACGGCTTCCTAGCTTTGTGTCATCTGCAAATTTAGAGATCCTACTAAACACTCCCTTATCCAAGTCATTAATGCAAATAATAAATAATAATGGTCCCATGACTGACCCCTGTGGTACCCCACTAGTGACTGAAGCCCATTCTGAACACGCCCCATTTACAACAACCCGCTGTGAACTATTTGATAGCTAGCTTTTAATCCATTTAAGTATGTTACCCCTCACTCCAATTGCTCTAATTTTCATCAATAGCCTTTCGTGCGGGACTCTATCAAAGGGCTTTTTGAAGGCAAGGTAAATTATGTCCGCCGCTTTAGTTTCATCGTAGATGCAAATCATGTTATGAAAAAATTCGAGTAAATTGGTTAGGCACGAGCACCCCCTTCTGAATCCATCCTGGGAGTCTGCAATTAAATTATTAGGCTCGCAAAGGCTCACCAACCTATCCCTAGTTATCGATTCCAAGAGTTTTCCAATTACAGAAGTTAGGCTGATGGGACAGAAATTAGTAGGCCCAGATTTATTCCCTTTTTTGAATATCTGAGTAACATTTTCAGGCTTGAACTCTATTGGAACTAGGCCTTCCTCTATTTATTGATTGAAAATCGTGCAGAGCGGTCTTGCTAATTCCTTTTTTAGTTCTTTAAGATGGATTGGGTACACCCCATCGGGCCCGGGAGACTTCAATTTTTTTCATTTTATTAATATATGTGAGAATCTCCCTTTCATTTATACTTATGTTGGATAGGATATTTTGTCTTTCAAGATTTATTTCCTCGCCTAGTGTTGCTAATTGTGTCACGTCCTCAATAGTAAAAACGCTCGAGAAGTGCTCACTTAATATTTTAGCAAGTTTTTCTGGGACGTCCGTCATAACACTATCTTTACCTCTGATCGGCCCTATTGAACCCTTTATGGACTTTCTACTGTTAACGTAACTATAAAACCGTTTCGGTTCGTGATTCGAATTTATAGCAAGGTCTTTTCATATTTCAAAGAGAGAGAGAGAGAGAGAGAGAGAGAGAGAGAGAGAGAGAGAGAGAGAGAGAGAGAAAGAGAGAGAGAGAGAGAGAGGAGGAGGAGGAGGAGGGACTGGGTTTTCCTAAGGAAAGTTCGATACCCCGTTTCCGGCTGAACCTCAAACTTGGAAGGGTCGGCGATCGTTAGCCGTTAGATTACAAATGAGCGCTGATTTCCGCGCTTTGAGCGACTGGCGTATCGCAAGGGGAAAGTTTGCTACCCTTCCTGTTTGTCCTTTCGGACCTCACTATGTCTCTCCCTATCGATTTAAGAGTTGGGCCCCCCACAGGCCACCCTTAGGCTCGATTCATCACCGTGTCCACGCTCCCATGTCACTATTCATTACACCACAACTGAAGCCAATCCATTTTCAGCTCCATTCACCTCGTCTGCATTTACGAGACACCCAGATGTGTGTTTGGGTGAGCTCAGTTATGTAAGTACAAGCTTTCATGTGCGTAATTGCTTTTATTTTCATGACTCTTTTATGCACGTGAGTGCACTTGATAGCGTGCGTGTGTCGTTAAAGGGAGATTAAATGATACTATTAATAAACGCACTCACACGTGTTTAAATCTCACGCAAATTCCCACACGACGAAGCATTGCCCATATTGGTCTCAGTATGTGTGTGTTCTGTCTGATTAGACTCAACTATTTTGTGGCGATCTTGCTCTCTCTATTCATTTAATTCTCCATTTTACTTTACACCTACTCTACACTACTTCTTTATCTACATCTCTTTATATATCAGGTCATCACAAGGGTAATCTCACCCATTTGATGTGAATAAATTTTTCTTGGCTCAAAATTGTGCGGTTACGGTTGAAGAATTAGCCACCAAACTGAAATCTTACCATTTAACTGTTCTTTGGTATCTTAAATTCCTTGGAATGGCGCCTACATTTGGAGAAAGCGTCTCGCATAATTTGCTGGCTACTAACCCTAAAGCAGGAGTAGACATCTGCACTTCTATGCATATTTAGTTAGTAACGCATTTCTTTATTTCGGTTAACTTTAGGAAAAGAAGATCAAAGAAGGATATTTTATTCGATTGTAAACCGACACGGTAGTGGAAGTGAACTTGCTAAAGCACAACCAGGAAGGGACCTCCATCCAAGGAAAAATTTGGTGTTTGGTGTGGTTGTTTTAATATGAGGCACTTTGAGTTGCTACCAGTTAAAATAACGATTAGCGAAGACGTCTTTTGACAGGAGTAAGACCGCTTTAACACTGACTTATGTAATCAGTCACAAAGATGTGTTATTCGATCGTTGAAACGTACTGCTCGATCCATTAAAGATAACATTTCTAACCTACATAAAAGATCTCAGAGAGCTCTTACCTACGCCAACGCGTCTCTAAAACGTTTTTCCTCATGGGGAAATTAATCAGGATTTATAAAGAGATCAGCCATTTGTCAACTGAAGTAACATCATATATATGCCTCACCCTGTCAACCTACGTTTCAGATTAGGAATACATAATGTCTTTATCTTCCGTAGCTTGAGAAGTGTGAACAAAAAACTGATTTCCTATAATGGCATATCTGGATTTCGTATTCTTCCTTATATAACCTTTTACTTACAACAGATAGAAACAATGTGTTTGAAATATTTTAAATTTACATTATATAGGCTATAAATTAATGGCTGTCCTATGTATCTACCACTCTCCATCACTGTAGTCTGACCGGCAGACAATGACCCTGTAAATATATATTTTGATTTCATAGATCTAGAGCTTGATTTTGATTAGGATAAAATTGTGTATGCTGATAGAACTTTATAAGTTATCCATCTCTGAGTATTTTCAATTTGATTTCTTATAATTTTTTGTGATATTGGCAAAAATGTCAGAAATTGACCTATCTTAAGAAAGTGAATAATTGATCCCAAATCCTTCTCAGGATTTAGATGAACCTCCAAATCTAATCAACCATTGTGCCAAACCTCCCCAACATAATTCCATCGTAAACTGACAATAACTATGATATTTCTTTTATTCAATCAGACAGTCATACATACTCTAGTGATCACCCAACCTCCGCCATAAAGATTTAACTCCTCATTTGGAGAACTCTTACACCCTTCGTATCTCCAAGGTCTCGCTCCATTTTATTATTCCATTTCTCTCCCGGGGTTTCCGACCCCATCTTCATGTACTAATCCCTCCAACGAATGGATAAGAGGAGGGGGGGGGGCGGAATTCCTCCCATCTCAACACTCTTTTCTTCCCAACTAAACGATCCATGCCAATAAAAAGCTTGGAGGTAATTGATAATGCTGAAAATTACGTTAATGAATAAACGCTAATAAAATATAATAATGATAAATTAATGATAAAATATAATCCTAAATATAATAATATAATAATTAAATAATGGTAAAAATATTGATGGGATTATGCGAATGAATAAATTTTAATAAAATATGAAATTAGGTTATTTTTTTCTCTTACCCCAAATTCAGACATTAATTAAGTGACTGTCTTGCTCTTTCACACTATCTACCTCTCTTCATCTACACCCTTGTTTCCGTTTACTACTTTTCGCTACATCTACTTTTCCCTCTCTAGTTTTCTACTTCTACTCCATACATCTTGAAGTGTATCTAACTCTCTACATATGGACTTATATCTCCTTTTTTTTACCTCTCTTTTCTTCATCTCCTTCTTTACATATGCTTATCTCCATCTATGTACATTTCTTCACTACATCTATTTTTTTTATTAAATTCTCAACATAATTAAAAGTAAAGTACAACGAAGTTGGTGAAGTTGGGGAAATGAAGATGCAGAGAGGGGAAAAATCACAACTAGTCTGAAGAGGAAAATATTTGGTAGGGGAGAAGGGTAGAACCAAAGAGGGAAAATGATCACCTGCTCTCCGTGCCCCATCGTTCGCAAGGGCATCTGTTTTATTTATGACGGTTAGGATGGTTCTGGAGAGTTGCGCACCCTCCTGGATTTTATGACATGTATCCTCGGGATACATGTCAACACATTTTCACTTCCTCGACGTCACCACTTTCTTTATGAAGTTCTCACAAATGGGAAGGGAGGCCCTCATGGGTTTTCCCTTTCTTTAAGTAAATAAATCCACACTGATAACGTCAGTGTTTCAAACGTGTTCTCAGTGAGGTCAAAACAAGTTCACTAATGTGGTAACCAACGAGGGAATCGATCTAGCTAGATCACTCCAAACGACAATCGCTGAGAGCAAGATTGTGCAATACAAATCTCAAAGGTCGTTTCGAAACTATTAGAACTCCTCCTCCCCCTGCCCACCCTCTGGGTTAGTCAATGTAATGAAGAAGTAATCCATTTTCTAAAATAGTAAGTTCTAATGAAAAGATATTCTTTAAAAGTGGATAAGTTCTAATTAAAAAGGAAGTTCGTACAAAACTGTAAGTTTGAACTAAAAGGAAGTTCTTAAACTCCCCTAGGGTCTAATTAAAATGAAGTTCCTAAAATATTAAGTTCGAATTGAAAGAAAGTTCTCAAACTTATCCAAGTTCTAATTACAAAAAAGTACTTAGAACAGCTCTAAGTTATAATTTAAAAATACATTCTTAGAACACCTCTATGTTCAAAATATAAAAAGAAAATACTTAAAACTCCTCTAAATTAGAATTTTAAAATAAATTATAAAAACACATCCAAGTTCGAATAAAGAGGAGGTTCTTAAAACTCTTCTAAGTTGTAATTAAAAAGGAGGTTCTTAAAACTCTTCTAAGTTGTAATTAAAAAGGAGGTTCTTAAAATGCATTTAAGTTTTAATTTAAAAGGAAGTCCTTAAAACGCATCTAAATTCAATTAAAGTGAATTTCTTAAAAACATCCAAATTCTATTTAAAGGAAGTTCTTAGAACGCCTCTAAGTTCTAATCTAAAAAGTTCTTAAAACGATTATAAGTTTCGACGAGAGGGAAGTTCTTAAAGTACATGTAAGTTCCAAGGGTTGGGTGAAGACGGAATGTGAGCGATGCTGATGAGAACTGTCATTTTTATTTCGACTGCAAAATGTACAGTGCTCGCATCGCTTTTATCTTCTTAGAAGAGAAAACTGCTCAGAGAGGCTTAATAAAATTATGTACGCAGTTTCTAAATCGGGTACTGTCCAAAAATAGAGAACAAAAAAATCTAAATTGTCTTCAAAATACTCGGTTTAATTTGCATGAAAATTACATAGAATTTTCTTTGAAATTTGCCTCAGTATTCGAGTTTCATTTCAAAGAATAGCAAAAAAAAGTTATAAGAAAGATAATGTGATGAAAATAGGATGCATCAAAAATAGACAACGATAACTTACAACTTTCATTTAACACGTAAAACTTTTTAACGTATTTATGAACAATTTTTCACATTTATTTTCGATGGCTACCTATTGAATTACTCATTTATCGAAAAATTCTTCAGAAAGCATTTTACCCAGTGAAAAAGTAGAGGAATAACTGACATTACGAAGCATTGCAATCTGTGAAAAAGTGGCATTTCACGCATAATAAAGCACCATCGTAGTATCAGGTGTTTTGGGTCGACGAAGAAAAGGGGTCGCTCTCGAAAACTCCTTCCAAGGCCCGATCACACGATGCAACCGATCTCAATAAAAGACCGATTCGTGACAGCAGCCAGTATTTGACGTCAAGTTGCCAAGGATATAAACCTAAATGTACCTCACTAGCGTATCTCAGGTCATTAAGAAAGGTAGGAGTCATAGCACGCTTCCTTGATAAGCAATCACTAATAAGAAAACAAGAATTAAACGGCTAGGTTGGCCCTCACTACTGAGCGTGTCTTGCGGAATGTTTAAAAGGTGTATTTTTTTTACCGAGGAAGACAAATTTAACGTTCGAATCGGATGAGTAGTAGCATGTATGATGTCATACATATGTAAGATTAAGTTCCAAATGGAAGATAAGAATGTAATTTTTGATATAGCAGCGTGATGGTCTGGGGCAAGTTTTCAATAGTTGTATTCTATCCGCTCGTTTGTGCGCAATAAAGTAAACGCTCCGGCTTATAAGAGTCTGCTTCAAGAATATCTGAACCCCTCACCGCGAATATCAGTAGTATGTGAAACTGTCTTTATGCAGGCCAATTCTCCTGTCAACATAGCAGAGATGGTGTAGCCGTTCTTGGATGCTGACCTTTTCCACCTTGTAAACTGGCATATGTAGAGCCCATCTGTGAAAGATGGTTATGGCTCGGAAACAGAGGAATAGTAAAAGATCTCTGACAAAGATTGGAAGAAGAATGGAATAAAATCACATGGAATAAAGGTACATGAGTGACCTGTAGTCAGATGATCCAGTAAGGATAGTTAGATTGTTTGGGTTGTTTTTATTATATATATATTAGTTAATTTGGTGTGTTCGTAAAGTTGAACAAAACCAGCAGAAGCAAATAAAAGAAGGGAGAAAACGGACAAAATATTTTAAAAAGATGAAGTTATGCAATCCTCATCGATTAGGCCAAAAGACCTTTCAGGGTACCTTTTGTTTCTATACCACGTCATAGCCCCATTTGCCTCCCCTTCTCTCTCTCTCGCTTGCTCTTAATGAGGAGGTGTCCTGATCTTGCTCTACCTCCTTGATATCTGATCCTGCGTAATTGCTACGTTTTGGCGCGCAATCTCCCCTGCATTCGCGCTCTTTTTTTCTTTCCATTCTGATCTGGTGACCTGCGCTTAGGTGTTAATTATAACCCCGCTTCTTAATGTCATTCCTGCTCCATGGCTCCTATTTATTACGTTCGGATATTAATCCCCTTTCTCTTACTTATCTTACTTATTCAGTTAACTCAGATTTGTTTTTCCTTCTCTCTATTTCTAACTCTATAATTTCTCTGATGAATTTGTGTTTATATTTCTATGATTTTGTTTATTTTCATATTATTCTGTTAATTTTCCTTCATTCTCTCATTTTTTTTATTTTCTTGTATTATCCACTCTACTTCAATCTCTTTCCCTATCCCGAAATCTATCTCTCTATCTCCCGTCTATTTCTCAACCCAACAATCAATTAATTATTCGTCATTGGCCACCGACCCTCAAATCGGTCTGGTATTATTACGAATTTCACGGCTCGAATGAGGAAGGGTGGCCACTCGATTTATCGCCCCCCTAAGTTGCCCGAGTTGATCAGCAAAGAGGTCGTTGAGTGTCCGGGGTGGGTCTCCAAGGCCCTCACTCTCCTCTCCTACTACATCACACGTATGCACGTGCTTACATATCATACGCTCACAGCGTCTTATCGACTGTCGCGAGTAAGGGACTGATTTCCTGTTATCACACGTTTCCAAGTTAAATACTAATACAAATACTACTAATAATTTTCTTGTGACAAAAGTGTTCGTTCTAAATGGGAAAAACACAAGTTTAAAATGGTTTAGAAACTTGAATGCCTTCTTGCGCTGCTTGTAAGAAAACATCTTGTAACAAGGACTAACATTCAATGGCAGATCTCTGGTACTTTGTCGCACTCTAATATTTTAGGATGCATCAAAATTTTGCGGTATTCATACAGTAGCGTAACTTTCACATTTGTAGCTGTTTAATATTTACTTTAAGCTAAGAAGACCCCCCAAAATTCAACAGGGGCATTTTTGCCGCAAAGTTTACACACGAGCTCCGTAGAGAAAGTGGTGATATTCAGGTAACTGAACTGTATTATAGGAACGCGGCAGCAGAGGTTAGAGACTAATTGCGAGGATCGGGATCGGGAGCGAACGCGCGTTTCTAGAGATGGCGAAACATTGCATTTATGGCAGTTTCCCGTATTAGCGTTGAGCCATGGATGGCAAGTAGTCCTTAAGAATTCGGCTGAAATTATGGTCTCCCTTTGACACCCCCTTGCCTGGTATACGATCAAGCTTATTGTATGTGTTTGTATAAAAAAAAACTTTTTCTTCGGGAAAGAGAAACTACATCACAAATTGCAAAGTAATGAACGAATAGGATAAGTCACAATGGCAAGAACCACTTTATTTGTCTCATAAACGAGCCCTTAAGCAGCAATCCTTTTGCCAGAAAGATGGCAAAGAAATGTGCCCAAATACAGGCTAAAAAGTAGTTAATTCATGATTATATGTATATTTATGCAAATCGACGTGTATTATTGGAAATTACAGTACATTAGTAATCTATCTATTTATATATCTATTTTGATAATGATATGGACGCTTTTTTTGAGAAGATTCATTTTGTGCAAACGAGGAAAGATACCGTTCGCTAATTACGGGTATTCTTTATTGTGATAAGTAATGTCTACTTTATACCTTGTTTAGTCAATATTCTTAATTTTTTTTGTACTATTAAAGTTATTTAATTTATTTTACGAAATTAAGAATTACACTGTTTTTCTATCTATCCTCATTTCTACCTACTTAACTTTTATCGTTCTATCCATCTATCTCAGTACTCTTGATAAATTTTAGATGTGTTTTCTAAATGCCAACTCTTATTCAGGCCAGCTCGCCTAAGGGTTACAGCTTAACTTTCTAAAAGGTAGACCAAATGATTAGTATCACATGTTAAATTTGGTATGGCTGACGGGTAATTGAAGAAAAATAAGGGATAAAAAATACTTTCGGTAGAAGAATAAATTTTACTACAAACGAAAGACAAATAGTTTGAGAACGACACGTTAATAACGACTATAATTAATTAACAATCAATGGAGGTGCTTAAGGTTCTGGATTGATGTGGGAAGGATGAATTAGAGAAGAGGGATCTTTCCTTAAGGGCAGTAAATTTCGAGGGGTCGATCGTTTAGAAAGTTTTTCCGAAGAAAGTTCCCAGTCCAAGGCCTAACAGGATAGCAAACCTGCCCCTTGCTTAATTCAGACAAATAAGTGCTCCCAAGATCTTTTGAATGGTTTAGAGTACTTCATTACCCATTGACGCAAGTAGCCTGTTAATTTCTTCCACAGCATCTCATCATCTCTCCCTCTCCTTGTAAACAACAAACCTACAGTTTCTCCCTACTTTAACACTCCAGAAAAAAAAGCTTTATTCCGGGCTATTAATCACAAAACCTTCGTCAGCTTATTGCGGCCAACGTTTTTTAATAGAAAAAGCCAAGAGAAATTAACCTCTTCGCATAGACCGAGTAAATGAGAAAACCCTATGAAAATAAAAATGACTTCCTTTTCCTCGCATTAAAATCAAAATGAGATGCTGCCCCATTTGACAATATATATATATATATATATATATATATATATATATATATATATATATATATATATATATATATATATATGTATATATATATATATATATATATATATATATATATATATATATATATATATATATATATATATATATATATATATATATATATATATATATATGTATATATATAAGGTTAAAAAGACAATGTTGTAGCTAACTAAGCTATTGGTCAAACCCTCGGAAGGAGCTCTTCTCACAATCACGAGAGGATATCGCATAAGCCAACCTTTCTAACGCAAACAAAAAGCGTGTGTATAAATTAGCTATTACAATTGTTATTCCTGCTTTCGAAGGAAAATGGAAAATTCATTTTATCCATTGTTCGGCCTTATTGAGTTCAGATATTACCTCAGTTTTGTCATATGATCTATATTTTTTAGAGATTTTCTTAGTTTTACACTTTAGTCTCTATATGAGCAGCCTTTCCCAAGGGTATTATGACTAGTTAAATCAATTTTACGTATTACAACTTAGTTAGAAACCTTAAAGAAAATAAGAGCAAAAAATAATGAAAACTATTTACATTACGAGTAATTTGAAGATGGTGCTTTTCTAATGTGAAAGGTTTCTTTTTTTCTGAATAGAGAACATATACATATAATCTCCCATCATGGCCGTATCCCATTTCCCTTGGTTTATTCTCTCTATTGTTGCGATGTCCTGATGAAATCTCTTACTATGATCCTCATTGACATTGTTCGAGTATTCGCGAATGGAAACTAGATGTGAATACAAAAACAAATACACCTTCATGCCCATACAACAGCCAAAGTTATTGAAGCTCAAACTAATCTTTGCACCGGCTGCTTTTAGTTTGGGTGTTTTTGATTTCCTAGGAATCCATGAACTGCACCCCGAAATGCACATCATGCTTCTCTTTTAACTTTACTCATCTCTCTTTCATGTTTCTCAGACTTAAATATGGCGTTTACTTGTGGCCTAACACATAGTGATTTTAGCCTCATAAAATTTTGGGACATGAGACGAATTTCTTGAAAGTCTTCTCCAAAATCTAATGCCTTTACAAACTCTTTTATCACTCATAATTTTATATGAAGGCGTGGCGGGGGGGGGGGGTTAATATATCCTTGGCAGGCTCCATTAAGACTGTCTGAAAACATTTAACACCTCTAGTGGTAATTCATGTGGCGGGGACCACTGAAACTTCCGCTAATGGTGGTCATCAGCTCTGTTATCCCATAAACAAAAGAAACACAAATACTTTGTGCATCCAACCTGTTAGCTAAGCAAGAAGGCAAGCATCTTGAAGTCCAATAAACATACGAGTACCATCTAACCTCAGCATAGTAGATTTTGCTAAGAAGCTCTTTACTTTTGTTCTAGTGTTCTTTCCTCTGTATGGATTGTGCAAGAGGCAAAGCTAGATATTGGTTTTCATTGTGTACTAACACAACTTTGAGTGTTCACATTGAACTGTCTATGAACAGTTGCCATTCCTCTGGATCATGTTTCAATCCAACACCAGTAATAAAATCTTTCACATCCTTGCAGAAACACAAATCCTTACAAACATCAAAGTAAATTTCAAATTCTCCATGACGTCTCCGGTAACCAGATGTCCTGCAGTCTTCTACTGGTAGATTCCATTCCTTCAGCCTGGATTTTAAAAGTTTAGCTCACGACTTAAACCCTTGATCAAATTATCCAGTTCACTTCGATTTGAAAAGTACGGATGTGTACTGATTCTTGGTATGAATGCTTCATCCATTTCTTAGCCGCTGCTCCTACTTGCTGACTCTTCTGATCAAAATCAATTATATTATCTTTCTAAAAGAAGAAATCACTACATTGAGAAACTTTAACCAAAATATGAATGAAATTAATACTCCATTCTACATAAAATAAGGTTTATGTAAAATAGCACGAGAAGTTTCCTACTTACTTTTTTGGTAGACTTGGTACTGATAAGTTATCTTCATGAGCGACAGGTGCTACGGATAATGTCATGTCTGTATACTGAAGAGCTTGTATTTCGTTAAATTTTCTGTACTTTCAAAAATTTATTATCCATAAATAGCAGTCATTATAGTGGCTCTTTAGCTATATTCATATTCTGGAAATGACCAAAGGCATGGCCCTCCTCTCACCTCTCAAACATCTATTAGAAAAGACCAACAGCTTCCTTATATCATATGAAGGGAGCATGGCTTTTCACCCATCCGCATTCCAAAGTAGAGTCTGAACGCTATCTAGAATTTGGCCCTTTTTACGATTTTAAGTGATATATGTTTTGTCACAATATAATATCCACACACATAAGAAAATGTATCGGGGGAATTTTTGGCATCCTCTAGTAGCAATAGTCAAGAAAGTTAAAATTATATCCTAAGAAACAATCGGAAACCGAAAAAAAATGTATAACACGTTGACTGGCTTTGACATTTCAGTCAGTAAAAGGCTGTGTTTGGCTCCACAACTTCTTTATTAGTGGCAGAAGAGTGAAGTATATGGCCTTGAAGATCTTTGACATTAATTTAGATGTTTTAATTTTATTATTTGCTCAACAAACTGGCGGCCAAAGTTTGTTTCTAACTCCAGAGGCCATGTCACTTTATACCGGAGACAATCAATTTGTAATATGTACAACTTTCTTGATAGAGTCTCTCAAATTATGTGTATATGTTTTCGTCTAGGACTTGCACGTTTCAAACCAATAAACCAGCAATAATAAGGCATGAAAATCTTGATATACATATTTATTTCACCTTCAACGGTCACCACCTAATCTTTTTTAATTGTACATTATTTTTTTTTACTTGTAAAAAAATTGTGCAAAAGATAATACTAAGAAAAAATAGTATTTTAGCAAATAATAATGTATATTACAAAGTAATTGATAGGGCATATATAATTTATAGGAAGAGAAAGCTAAGTGATGATGGTAAACTGCTGAACAAATGCGAGACTATTATTTTGATGATATCTCAGATGATGCCTCTGTTGGTAATCCATATTAAAAACCATCTAGTAGATCCAGTGGAGGTGATGCAGAAGAAACATAGGACGGAGCTTTGCAAGCATTAGCTATAGAAGAATAAAGAGAGAATGACAAAGAACATGAAAGAGATGAGCAAAATCTGATACAAGATGGTTAGATTTTACTGGAAGAGAGTTAAACTTTGCTTTTACAGCAGATGAGGGCGTTCAGGTAACCACTATTCAAGCAAACACTGACACCATTAGACACCTTCAAATTATTCATTGATGATGAAGTCCTTCAAGTTATTGTTGACCAAACAAACTTTTATGTTCAACAGCTTACTACAAAAAGAAAACGAATCTCTGACAATTTATTCGAGCCATGGAAGATCGGTGCCAACGAAAAGGAGGAAAAAAAATAGTTTCTATTTTAGTGGGATTTGGACCGAAAATGTACTTTTTACCTCATACTAGAGTCATTCTCCCCTTTACATGAAGGTAATCTCTGCAAAATTGAACTGCAATAGATTTGAAATACCACCAAACTGCGTCAATTTTTCTCATATTGAGGAACTGGAAGAAGGAGATAGACTAGGGAAAATAAAGCCTCTAGTGGTCACACGTAAGAAAATACAAGACATATCCTTAGGGAAAGGATGCTGTTCTTGATGAGACACTCATTCAGCGGAGAGGAAAGTTGAAGTTCCAGGAATATATTCCACAAATTCCCACAAGTATAGAATAATACTTTTCAAGATATGTTAAATAAAACGGTTCACATACAAACAAACATTATATTCCAGGAAGTAAAAAACAGGTGTATGAGAGGTGGACGTAGCAAAAAGAGTATGTGAGGAGTTGATGCACGGCCGTTTCAATCAAGGGCGGACATTATTCGTAAACAAGTTTTACACAAGCTGCAAATTAGTAACCAGTTTCTTACCCAAAATTCAAATAGTATCAACTGTCAGAGCACCCAAAAGGAATTTGACAAATGAAGTTATGGAAACAAAACTAAAAGTAGGTGGGGTAGATTTCAAAGAGGATGACAATGGCATTCCTGTGCTCAAATGGAAAGATGTCAGATATGTTAGAATTCTATCCACAAAACAAAGTAAGCTGGTAGAAGTTGCAAGACACGGGAGCAGCAGACGAAGAGAAGAAAAGTAGACTCAAGATAATAAGGAAAATATACCAAGCCCATCAAATGCCCCTCTAGTGACCAATCAAAGGCAAGTTAAAAGCCGAAAACAGTTATAGCATATAATAAAGGTAAAGAAGGAATTGACCTGTCTGACCATATGGCCTTTTCCGCCGCAGCCCTTCGGAAATGAACCGCTTACAGGAATTACTATTGGTATCGTTTATATAAAAAGAGATGAAAAGAACCAAAATAAAGATAAGAACATTTATTGAAACAATTGCATTAGCTCTTTTTGGCCTAAAAACTACACAGAGACGTATACCAGAGCAGCAAGTCAAAATCATGCGCTTCAGTTACTTAAGAAAGAAGGGTTAAAATAAAGAATTTTAGCAACCATGCAAAATTTGCTATCAGAAGGCATTCACTTCACAGGGTAGAGCTGCAGAGGGGGAGGGAGGGGATAAAAAAATCAGAAGTCAAAATACCACTGCTCTGAATGGACAAAAAAACTTTCTCATGGTTCACAGATTTTTATAAAGAGTACATCAATATTGTACTAATGTATGTAGTTGATTAAAAAATTTATGTTCTATTTTGGTCATTTTTCTTCGGTACCTACTCCTTTCTCCTGCCTTTGTTTTAAAGTCTGTAGAGACTTTAACAACAGATAAAATTTGACCGGTCTCCCGATTGATATGGGTTATATACTTTATCTTCTGTCTGATCCTTAGAACTCAGTCTTGTTACGAAAATTTTTAAATTTAAATTTTGGTTTGAACTCTAGCGGAGGAACTTTATCAATTCTAGCGTATCTACGGCGCCTACAATGAAAAAAAAATCACGTAAAATAACAACCATGACATCTACGCCACGAAGTCTGTAAACATTTATAAAGTGACAAATTTAGAGGAAGTGAGAGTGTATGGAAGATACATAACCAGCAGAGGAAAAAGAGGAGAGTGCGCTAGAAACAGAGCGGGTACGCAGCTCTCCTCAACTTCTCGTTCTGCAACGAAGGGCGGCTCCTTTTGCTATCGAAATAAATTGTCATTGCAAGGTTTGCAGATGCAAACCTTGCATCCGCTCTTATTTTTTTAAGACACGTCATTTCCCCCCACCCCTGAAACCTGCCGCAGGAGCTTCCATACCCACACTCCCCTGCGCGCAACGGGTGGCTCTTCCTTGGGCCAGTAACTCTTCTCTACACTCTGTTAGTATCTAAATAAAATACTTCTGTTTGTTTTGCACGTTCTCCTCTACATGGAACGCTCACTGCTGCCTCCGGGGTTGACAGCGATTGTCATTCTAATCTTGATGTGAATTTTATAATCCGGTCAGACGAAGACGACGTCGACGACTGCAAAAGAGAGGCAATTACTTCAACAAGTGGCGCTGAAGGAAGATAAGAAAGATAAGTGAAGGTACAGAGAAGCGTTTGGTGGTTGAACCGCAACAAGAAACAAGAGGCAATGCCCTCATTGATTGCCACCCCCCAAACAAATGAACTTTGAGGAAAAATAAAAGTGAAACCGGTCGTATTCCACAAGCAGCCGTTTGGGAGTTGGGTTAGAGAGTCCCGATTCCCCCTCGCCCCAATATTCTTCCATCCCGTATGAGTCAGAACTCAGTGGGGACACGCGTCTATGAAATGTTAATTGTGTGAATGATTCATGAAAGTGCGGCTGACTTTCCAGTTTTTGTTTGCTGCCTTGCGCGAATGTTGGTTCTATTTCCTTAACATCCATTTCGCTGAGACTGAAATGTGAAGGACAAATCTTGTTGTTATTGTTGTTGTTCTCGTTGTTGTTGTTGTGGTTGGTGGTCGCGTTGTTGATAATAGCGTCCCAGGAGCAGATGTCATCCCTGCTCTCTCTGGACGTTTGGGAGATTAAGGAAGAAAGCCTTTGGCCCTTCAGCCCTTGCTGTAAGACCCGTCGTCGCCACGACTAAGTGAGGCCGCGCCTCGTGCGAGGCTGTCCTGAGGGACTAGGTTAGAGTGTCATGAGGCTGTTGCATGTTGTGGAAATTTTATAGCACCCCTCCCCCCTGAGGCTAGTGGTCCATGCAACAGCTATGAAGTGGGAGTTCAATTGCAACTTAACCTCACGCTGGATACATACAAGTGGGGTGATCCCAGTCCAGGGTTGCATCCGGGTGGGGTGGTCCTGTCATATCCACTTGGAAATGACTTACCACTCTTCTTTTTCCCTCCAGGTTGGCTTGAATTTACAAAACAAAACCTTGGTGCTGGACGTGGAAGAACAAATAATTGAATAAATAGCAAAAAAGAGTTAAAAGTGTGATTCGAAATATAATTTAGACCGAGACGTGGTGGCTGCATGATAGTACCGCTGAATTTTAGTGGTTGCCCGTTTAGGGAAAACGTTCGAATCCCGCTCTCGGTTTGCATACACAGGCCAATTTGGTCCTTATCGCAACAATTTGATTACTGTGACACGAAAATATTAGGAATAATCCAAAAGGATACGATAAATAGATTATATCATGATGTATCCCTTTGGTGGAGATGAGAATTGGAAAACTGACAAACCATGATACGACCTCTGTGGTAGCTCCCAACCATGATATGACTGCTGTAGTAGCTCACAGCAATGTGACGCCAGCTGTGATAACTCACAACCATGAGACAATCCCTGTGGTAGCTCCCAGAAATGATACGACTGTTGTGGTAGCTTACAACAATGTGACGCAAGCTGTGATAACTCACAACACTAAGATGACCCATATGGTAGCTCGCAACATTGATACGAACCCTATGGTAGCTCACAACCAAGAAACTACCGCTGTGATAGCTCCCAACTATGAGACGACCACTGTGGTTGTACCCAACAATGAAGCAACCAGTTGTGAAGCTCCCAACCATGAAACGAGCCCTCTAGTAGCTCGCAATCATAAGACGACCCTTGTTATAGCTGTCAACCATGATAAGAAACGTGTGGTAGCTCCGTAAAATGAGGGGACCTCTCTAGTAGTTCCTAACTATGAGAAGAGGCCTGTGGTAGCTCCCGACTATGGGAGGACCACTTTGGTAGCTCATAATCATGATGAAACCCATGTGGTAGCTCCTAACAATGAGACGACCCCTGAGGGAGCTCCCAACCATCAGACGACCACTGTGGTAGCTCCCAACCATAAAATGAGACATGAAATAGCTCCTAACAATCAGAAGGCCATTGTAGTAGCTCCAAACCATGAGACAAACCCTATGGTAGCTCCCAAACATAAGACGACAGCTGTGGTAGCTCCCAAACATTAGGAGACATCTGTCTTAGCTCTCAAACATAAGATGACCCATGTGGTAGCTCCCAACCATGAGACGACCCCTGAGGGAGCTCCCAACCATCAGACGACCACTGTGGTAGATCCCAGCCAGGATATGAGACCTGATATAGCGCCTAACAATCAGAAGACCATTGTGGTAGCTCCAAACCATAAGACAAACCCTATGGTAGCTCCCAAACATGAGACGACACCTGTGATAGCTCCCAAACATTAGGAGACATCTGTCTTAGTTCTCAAACATGAGATGAACCATGTGGTAGCTCCAAACCATGAGACGACCCCTGTGGTAGCTTCCAACTATGATACGATCGCTGTGGTAGCTCACAACAATGTGATGACCACTGTGATAACTCACAACCATGAGACGACCCCTGTAGTAGCTAACAACCATGACACGACCGCTGTGGTAGCTCCCAACCAAGATACGACCGATGTGATAGCTCAAAACAATGTGACGACCGCTGTGATAACTCACATCCAGGACAAGTACCCTTTGGTACCTCCAACCATTCTACGATCCCTGTGGTAATTTAAAATCATTAGATGACCCCTGTGGTAGATACCAACCATGAGAGGAACCCTGTAAAACCTACTAGCAATGGGATGACCCATGTGGTAGCTCTCACCCATGAGACGATCCCTCTGATAGCTCCCAAACATGAGACGAGCCCTGTGATAGCTCTCAACCATTAATGGAACCCTGTGCTAGCTACCAACCATAACACGACCTTTGTGGTAGCCTCCAACAATAAGGCAACGCCTGTGGTAGATCTCAACTTTGAGACGACCTCTGTGGCAGCCCTCAACCAGGTGACAACCCCTGCGATAGCTCCCAACTAAGAATTTCCCCTGTGATAGCTCCAACCATGAGTCTACCCTTGTGGTAACTCTCAAAATTCGATCTTCCCTGTGTTAGCTCTCAACAATGAGACGAACACTGTGGTATCTCCGAACCATAGGACGACCCCTGTGATAGCTCACAACCATGATACAATCCCTGTAGTAGCTCCCATTAATGAGCCAACCTCTGTGGTAGACTCCAAACATAAGTCGACCCCTGTGGTTGCTCCCAACCATGAGACGATCCCTGTGATAGTTCCCAACCATGAGACGAGCCCTGTGATAGCTACTAACCATTACACGACCCCTGTGGTAGCTGCCAACAATGGGACAACCCCTGTGGTAGATACCAACCTTGAGACGACCCCTTGGTAGCTACTACCAATCATCAGCGACCCCTGTGATAGCTCCTAAAAATGAGACGACCCCTGTGGTAGCTCCCAACCGACAGTCGACCCCTGTGATAGCTCCCAACCATGAGGCAACCCCTGTGGTAGGTCTAAAAATTAGAAGGACACTGTGGTAGCTCCCAACAATGAGACGAACACTGTGGCATTTCCGAACCATAACACGCCTCCTATGATAGTTTCCAATCATCATACGAACCCTGTGGCAGCTCCCATTACTGAACTGACCCCTGCGATAGCTTCCAACCATGATGAGACCTATAGGGTAGCTCCCAACTATGAGACGAGCCTTGTGATAGCTCTTAACTATGATACAAACCATGTGGTAGCTCCCATCAATAAGCCGACCAACCATGAGTCAACCTCTTTGTTAGCTCCTAGTATTAAACGAACACTGTGATAGCTCTCAACCATGATTTGAACCGTGTGGTAAGTCGCATCAATGAGCAGAGCCCTGTGGTAACTCCCAACCATGAGACGATCCTTATGATAGTTCCCAACCATGAGGCGAGTCCTGTGATAGCTACTAACTATTAATTTAACCCTGCGCTAGCTACCAACCATTACACGACCTCTGTGCTAGCTGTAAACAATAGGACGACCCCTGTGGTAGATCCTAACCTTGAGACGACCACTATGGTAGTTCACAACAATGAGACGACCCCTGTGGTAGCTTCTAACAGGAGAAGACGCCTGCAATAGCTCCCAACCGTGAGACGACCACTGGGGTAGCTCCAAACAATGAGACAATCCTTCTAGTAGCTCTTTACCATTGGACTAGCCCTGTGGTAGCTCCCAAACTTAGACGACCACTGAGGTAGCTCCATACCATGATACGACCCATGTGGTTGACCCTGACCATGACATGAACTCTGTGGTTGCTCCCAACCATTATACGAACCTTGTAGTTGCTCCCAACCATGATACGACCCCTGTGGCAGCTCCTAACCTTGGTATTAACCCTGTGTTTGCTCCCAACATTGAAAGACGCCTGTGATAGCTTCCACAGACGAGACGACCCCTGTGCAAACTCCCAACCCTTAGACAACCCCTGTGGTACCTCTCAACCAGGATGTGACCTCTGTTATAGCTACCAACCATGAGACGATACTTGTTGTTGCGCCCAACCATGAGACGACACCTGTTGTAGTTTCCAAAAATGAGCCGACCCCTTGGTAGCTCCCAACAATGACACTACCCCTGTGGAACCTTCCCACAATGAGTCGATCCCTGTGGTAGCTCCCAACCATGAGACAACCCCAGTGGTAGCTCCCAACCATGTTACGACCCCAGTGGTACCTCCCGAAATTGAGACAGCCCCCGTGGTAGCTCGGAACCATGAGCCAGCTCCTGTTTTAGCTCCCGACCATGATACGACCCCTGTGGGACCTCCCAACCATGAGATGACCCCTGTGATAGCTCCCAACCATGAGACAACCAAATGGTAGCGCCAAATTAAATAATTCATAGCTTGAGACACCAGGGGTTTTCGAAAGGGTTCTAGATATAGCATTAACAGATGGGTCGAGGCAAACAATGTCTGCTGACCAAAAAGTCGTGTGGCCTCACTTATTCTGATTTATCGCCCTACGACCTTCAAAAATTTAAAATAATTCCCGGAGTAACCATGGGATGACCTTGGTATAGCCACATACCTTAGCATAGCATAGACTATTATACCCTTGGTTAGCTAGCCTATCGTAATCTAATATAGTATTACCTAGCATAGCCTAGCATATAATAGACCTCCCTAGCCTATTTTACTTTAGCCTACTATAGCATAGCATAGTATAGCCCTATCTAGCCTAGTATAGCTTAGCATAGCTTAACATAGCCTAGCCTAGCATAGTCTAACCTAGCCTAGCATTAACTATCCTAGACAAATATAGCCTATACTATCCTATTATACCCTAGCCTAACATACTATATGATATCCTAGCATAGCCTTCTATAGCCTAAATCAGAATAGTATATCTTACCCTTCTACATTATATATCAGCATAGCTTAGCATAGTATAGCCTATTCTAGGCTTACCTAGTCTAGTCTAGCAGAGCATCGGCGGTATAGTTATGATTTTATTGCCAAAGAAAATTAATTCTCGTGCCAACCTTGGGAAGACTTTGGAAATTATATGATTCGAGAGAGAATGTTAAACCATATAAGGGTTTTAAATTGCGATAGAATCGGACGAATAGTTATGATCTTATTGTCAAAACAAAATAATTCCAGGGCTATTCTTGGGAAGACTTTGGCAATTATATCATTCGAAAGAGAATGTAAAACCACATAAGGTTTTCAAATTTCGCTAGAATCGGCAAAATAGATTTGATGTTATTGCCAAAGCAAAATAATTCCAGGGCTAACCTTGGGAAGACTTTGGCAATTATATCATTCGAAAGAGAATGTAAAAAAACTTAAGTGTTTCAAAGTTTGTTAGAATCTGCCGAATAGTTATGATGTTATTGCCAAAATCAAATAATTCGTGGGCTAAACTTGGGGGGACTTTGGCATCAATAGCATTTGAAGGAGAATGTAAAACAACATAATATTTTCAAATTTCGTTAGAACCGGCCAAATAGTTACGATATTATTACCAAAGAAAGAAGCAAAACGGGGACCGACCGACCGCCCTATTGAGATGTAGAGTCGCTCGCGATTAGATTCGCACGCGACTAAAAATAAACAAAATCAGGTAGATCACCATTTTTTTTAATATACAATGGTAAAAAAACATTACAGAAAAACCCCTTTTCCCAATCTCAATTATATACTTCCGGTATCCAAATTCGGTAAACAAGATTTTTTACACCCAATAAATCAATGTAAAGTTGAATATGTAACCACCTATATAGCAATAATCATTCAACACAATCAAATTAAAATATATGATACTTGAATTCTTATCACCTCGAAATTGTTGGGAAACTCTAGAATTAATTCAGTGTGTTTTAATCTGTCAGAGAGGAATGCATTTGTACATAACTCCTGGAAAAGAAATGACAAATGATAAATAAATCGCGGATTGAATTTCAATCAATTGACGAAAGGTCATCGGAGTGTAAATGTGTAGAAGCGCTTTAAAAGAAATACATTTTCTCGAAGTTAACTGAACGCCTATGATTGATTTGGACAGTTGTTCTGGGTGTATGGATGAATGTTAGCTTTGGAAAAGGGATAAAAACGGTTATTGTGTGGACGGGGTTTTTTTTTAAGTTTCCTTTTAAGCTTTGGGAACGGATTTTTACCGGTCTCTTTCACGAGTAGTTTCTTTTTTCGATGATATAGAATATTAATCTTTTACCCATTTTAGCTTCTAATTTCATCCTTACTTGATGAGAGTATTTTTTTAATACTCGTAAAGACGCTCTCGTTGGTTTAATAAATACATACATTTGCTATTTAAATAGTCGAGAATATTTAAGAATTTGACAGGCAATCCATCATATTTGGGCAAGTATGAGATTGATGGGGAGGGAGGAGATTCAGTGGGTGAAGGGGAAGATAGCAGTGTTAAGAAGGCTTAATGATTGCTAGGACTCGAAAGTTAACGAAACCATCTACCCTAGATAAATTGGAGCAAAAGGGATGAGCGTATCGCAACAGGAATGTCATTCCATATTCTAGGAGCTAATTTAGAGGAAGCACGATAACTTTAGAAGAGCAAATTATAATGGGCTCAGGACTTACCTGGAGGCAGTTGTACAGAAACCAGGCAATGAAATCAATTCAGGAATAGATTCAATGATATCAGTTAGTGGAGACAATAATCACCAGGAGGAAGAGATTACAATTGAAGAGGAGTATGAAAGAATAATTGAGCAATTAATTACAGGTCAGATGATTAACATTCCATATAAGGAGATTAGGACTAAAAATAATGACCCAAAATGGATGACAGATAAAATTAAGCATTATATTGGCATTAAAAAGGGCATTTATAGGAAAAAAAAAATGGAGAGGATCACTTAAGGCAGAGATATAATGAACTAGCAAGAGATGTTAAAAAGTTAGTTAAAGTAGCAAGGAGAAATTATGAAATTAAAGTGGCAAATAGGGCAAAGGAAGATTCTAAAAGTTTTTATCAATTATACAAAACTAAGGTTAGAGATAAAATAGGCCCACTTATAGATTCCAATGGAGAATTAGTGAGTGATAGGGACTCAATGGCTGGAATGCTAAATGACTTTTTTCTTTCAGTATTTACACAGGAGGATACTCTAAATATACCTGAGGTGTCAATGATCTTTCGGGGTAATGATGAAGAGAAATTAAAGGATATATTGATCACAAAGGAGATAGTGACAAAGGAAATTGATAAAATCAAAAGTAGTAAAGCACCCGGTCCTGATGAGGTCTTTCCTAGAATTTTGAAAGAATGTAAGGATGTGTTAAGTGAGCCCCTAGCATGCATCTTTAGAAAATCATTGGAGAGTGGCATTGTGCCAGTGGCATGGAAGAAAGCCAATGTGATACCTATATTTAAGAAAGGGGATAAAACAAATATGTCTAATTACAGACCAGTAAGTTTGACATCAGTGGTAGGGAAAATGATGGAATCTATTATATCAAGGAATATTAGGGATCACTTGGATAAGCATAAGTTGATAAAAGAATCACAGCATGGCTTTAGTAAGGGTAAATCCTGTCTGACTAATTTGCTGTCTTTTTATAGTAAGGTGTATGAAGCAGCAGATAATGATGAAAACTATGATATTTTATACTTGGACTTTAGTAAGGCTTTTGATCGAGTGCCACACTTACGACTTCTGAGCAAAGTTAAAGCACACGGGATCGATGGCAGTATATTTAGGTGGATTCAGTCATGGCTTGGTGACAGACAGCAAAGAGTTAGTATAGATGGAGTTAAATCTGAGTGGGGGTGTGTTAGCAGTGGAGTTCCTCAAGGATCTGTTTTGGGTCCCTTGCTATTCTTAATTTATATTAATGATCTTGACATAGGTATAAGTAGTGACCTGAGTAAATTTGCTGATGATACTAAGCTAGGTAGGGCCATTAGGGCTGATTCTGATGCTGTTGTAATGCAGGAGGAATTGACCATTCTGTCCAATTGGGCCAAGAAATGGCAAATGAAGTTTAACATAGACAAATGTAGTGTACTTAGTATAGGTAAAAATAATCCATTGAATAGTTATAAATTAAATGGCAGAATTTTAGGGAGGACTGATTGTGAGAGAGACTTGGGTATTTTGGGTATTTTGGTAAGTTCAGACCTTCGTCCTAGAAAGCAATGTCTAAATGCTAAGAATAAAGCTAATAGGATATTGGGATTCATTAGGAGGAGTGTAAGCAATAAGAGTGCTGAAGTCATTCTAAAACTGTATCTGGCGCTAGTTAGGCCTCATCTAGACTATGCAGTACAATTTTGGTCACCATATTATAGGAAGGATATTGATTTGCTTGAGTCTGTGCAGAGAAGGATGACAAAGATGATTGGTGGGCTAAGGAACTTACCTTATGGTGAAAGGCTCAGAAAACTTAATCTACATACATTGGAAAGGAGAAGAGTCAGAGGGGAATTGATTGAAGTCTTCAAATGGGTAAAAGGATATAATAAAGGGGATCTGGGTAAGGTTCTTATACTTAGTGAACATGACAGGACACGTAGCAATGGGTTTAAGCTTGATAAGTATAGGTTTAGGAAGGAGATTGGGAGGAATTGGTTTACAAATCGTGTGGTAGATGAATGGAATAGGCTCACTAGGCATGTGATAGAAGCCTCCTCTCTGGGTAGTTTTAAGAATAGATTAGATAAATATATGGATGAAGCTGCTAGATGGGACTGACTTTTTTATGTACATATGTATATATTTTTCTAAGGAGTGGGAAGATTATATTTTGCGGTTGCATGAATGGACATAATCCTCTGGATGCATTTTATGTATATTGTAGATTATATCTGACGAACTCCTGTTAAGGGTGACAATGTTGATGACTTTTCTCTGGTAAGAAATCTTTTGTGTGTTGAATGGAACAGGAGCTGCCAAGTGTAGGCCATGAATGGTCTTTTGCAGTCTCCTTCTTTTCCTATGTTCTTATATGCAACAGAGAGGAATATAAAGACGAAATAGTTGGGGAACAGAGCCAAAGCATAGAGCTTTGAAGTGCTGAGATAGCGCAGGGGTAAGAATGTGGGAAGTATGTAGCTCTAAGTTCCTGCTTGTTATCGCATAATGCTCATCTAATCGATTTTCAAGGCATATTGCCAATGTGATTTAGCCTAGGATTCGTGGCAGAACATTCTAGATGGCTTAACTTTTATAAGTGATAAAGATTGCAACGACATTTGACTAAGAACATTTACGATTCACTTCAATTCAATTTGATCTTGTAGAAGTGTCCACCAAAAGCTCAGAATTGTGGTTAGTAAAAGTGTTAAAATTCCTCACTCCATTGTCCTGAAGCCATTAGTGACACAAGATAAAAGACCGAGTTTTTCAGATCTTTTTTGTTCGGAGGTCATAATGAGCTCTTTGATCATTAGAAAAACATCGGCTTCGAGGACAACTCATTATAACAAAAGAACAACTACGAAACTACCGAATGAAGTATAGCAAAGACTCGAGAATAAACTAGAGACAAGCGCGATAAAGAAAAACGGAGATTAAAAGAATAAAGTAGTAATATTAGTTGATACCCGTCTGTCTTGAAAGACAATGAAGATGACCAAGGATGGCAGAAAGCCTGGCCAAGTGCATGTGAATCCTGCGTTGTATATATATATATATATATATATATATATATATATATATATATATATATATATATATATATATATATATATATATATATATATATATCCCTATTTCCTACATTCCTCTTTTCGCCTTAAGGAGTCCATTCCTATGGGCTTGCGATCATGTGTAGTTTATAATTATACTTGCGCGACCTGCCATAGTCTTTATTTGGCCCCAACTGGCTTGCAACTAAATGCAAAACTAATATATATTTTATTTTTTCATTTGTTTTTTTTTAATTTACGTGATCGGAATAATTATAATAATATTTAAATTATTGCAGGCTTATTACAAAGTCCGAATTTCAAAATTAATAAGAAAAAACAGTACAATCTTTTGCTGAATCCAAAATCGCGCTATGATCCTTTTCCTGTAAGAGATATTTCAACCCCTAAAGCTTTGCTATTCGATCAAAAGGGTAAATTGATGATAGATATAGTTTAAATAAATGATGTGTAATTATAATCTATTTTTTAATTTAATTTTGTAAAAATAAAAGTTTAAATCTTTTTCACTTCTATAAATGTTTATTTTCCAAAGAAAAACGTGCAACCATTGATGCTCTACACCAAAGTGAGTTCGAATGCAAGGAGTTAATTAAGGAATATTAATGACATTATAAAGACTTTATACATTCCTATGAAGAAGTCTTCTCGATGCTGAAGCGTTTCAAATGAAGGCCAAAATCAGCTGCTGATAAGGTCCCAGCTCAAGTATCGGGTTGCTTTCAGCACCAAGTTTGCACAAGATTGGAAAGAGGCACGGGTGGACACTTCGGCGCGCACAATGAGGGGGAGAATTTCCGCCAAAGGTCTCAAGTCGAGAAAGGCTGCGAAGAAGCTTCATATCAGAAAAAAAGAAGCTTTATGATACGTTTACAGTTTTGTAAGAAATATAAAGATTGCTCTGCT
This sequence comes from Ceratothoa steindachneri, assembly GCA_963969495.1. Classification (NCBI taxonomy): domain Eukaryota; kingdom Metazoa; phylum Arthropoda; class Malacostraca; order Isopoda; family Cymothoidae; genus Ceratothoa; species Ceratothoa steindachneri. The sequence continues at coordinate 2,879,051 of OZ018322.1, forward strand.
GAAGACTCGGGTAAAGTGATATTCTCTGATGAACTCCTTTACGCTTGTTTTGAGCTTCTGGAAGTTCCATTGTTAGGAGGAGAAAAGGGATGTGCTTGGATTAGTCTTGTTTCGTGCCCACGGTCAAACTTTTGGACACTCTCTTTGTCTGGGAAAGCTCCTCGCTTAAGAAAGCTAGACTATAAGCAGTTTTGCTCAAGTACACCTACAAGAAGTCAAAATGGTACCAAACCATGGTTCATCATCACCTTTACCAAACAAATCTGGACTAAGTTGAGGGTAATAACTGCAGTTTTCATCATGATGGCGTATCTTGTCACACAACAAAAGCAATCACAAAGTTATTGGTTAAAAATAACCTCGAGCTTTTGGGGCCTTGGCCAGGAAACTCGGCAGATTTGAATTGAATAGAGAATTTGGGGCGATAATCAAAATGGCGGTTGATAAACAGAAGACATCCAATTTTGAGCAGTTGCGGCTGTTATTGAACAAAGATGGAAAAATATCAGTCAATATATCATCACAAATTTGGTCTACAAAATGGCAACACGAATATATATATATATATATATATATATATATATATATATATATATATATATATATATATATATATATATATATATATATATATACAAAGAAAGAAACTACAGGATCTGCGGGTAATAATACAACCAGCACCGTGCTATGCTATTTTTATTTTTTGTCTTTCAAATAAAATTTGAAGACAGAAAGAAAGATGCAGAAACCTGGTGTAGCTGACTATAAATACATATAGTACAAGAGGACTAAGAATTGGACGCGAATGAGCGAATGAGACAAGAAACCGGAGTTTTTTCAAGACAAGAGAGAGGGACATTAGAAGAATCCAGAATCAAAGGGAGCAGAGGGCGGCACAGTGAAAGCGATCCTTTACCGAGAAGACAGAAATAACGCCAGGAGAAAAAAGTTTTGAATTCCTGGCCGGGACTTGAACCCAGGTCTGCTGATTGCCGGTCAGATGCTTTACCGCTAAGCTACCAGGCACAGTAACTATATTTAGCACAAAGCGTTACCCCATCAAACCCAGTATCTCCCTAAGCTAGGAACTTCCATGGAATTTTTATACCACATGCTCTTACCCGCTCACAATTTAAAGGCTCACTGTTTATGTCACATACAGAGAAAGAAACTACAGGATTTGCGGGTGATAATACAGCCGGAGATGGCGCGTGGAACCAAGACACAATGTACGTCGAGATGCTTAAAGTGACGAATCGGCGAACTCCAGATTTTTCGCTTGCAGTGAGGTGGAACTCCTTTGAATCTCGGCACAGCTAGATATTGATGGCGTAGATTATTTTTGCCATCTAGCGGGTACGGTTGATGGCACCAGGACGCAATATTCTGATCCCATGCTTCGGCTGTCCACCTAAAACGATTATAAACAGCTCTAGTAGCTCCCTGTAGTCGTCACGTGGCGTGTGTTCTTCCAGAAGTCAGTTAAACTCAATCATGAGGTCATCGCAACGCTTAAGGAGGTGTGGCGGTATGTCTTTCTCTGTGAATGGCTGAGGCAGACATTTGTCCAAGTCCTTCCACTTGGTCTGAAATTACTTGAAGAGAGCAATTTCATTCCCAGAAGAAGGGCCGATGCATGCTGTAAATGTCTTCTCACACACCAGTTTCAATATGTGGTGACGACAAGTGAGGTGAAGAACTCTTCGATTGAGCTGGTGCTCGATTATGGTACATTGGTACATACTCCTGACGAAGTCCATGTGTTTGAAGCTGTGATATCAAAGGATATGGCAGAAATGCGATCCGTTACTCCCCAGTCTTCGAGAGCATTCATTACGGCATCGGCCATTGTTTGGCTAGTGCCAGTGGAAAGGACTGAGACTCCCAATAGCTTTGCAACGCCATGTCCTGAACCCGAAATAGAAACTCAGTCGACTATAGCTGCAGCACTACCTGCCGCTGTCTGCACCATTTTGCCATCCCAGTGCACAACCAGCGGCCCCAAAGGCCTGAACGAGTGTTTAATTTCCTTGGCGACTTCTGCACAAAACTTCATCTGGTCTAGCCGGAAGCACTCGCGGTTTAACACCAGCTTTTTGGGATCATGACCAAGGCTTTCTGCAGCTGCTGCAAGTATATGAACTCCTGCACGATTGGATATCTTAGCCCTATCCATCGTGGATGAGAGTTATGGATTCATGATTTTTTCGAGCTCCTGGTGCGCTTTATTGGGGGTATGTTGACTTAAGATGGCCCTGCAACACAGCCGTCAGCATCCTTTTCTGAACCATGAGACTAAAAAGGTGAATGAGTGGGACTGAAACTGATGGAACTTGATGTAGAGTTTAGTGATTTCTTCTAGTTTACGCTTTTCAGCTTGAGAGCTCTTCATAAGCTTTTCTTTCTTCTCTTCATCCCTCTGCTGTTGTTCTTCTCGACGTGCAAGAGACATGTACCGTGTTGTTGGTATTGTGCCCTGGCGCACCTCCTCCCTCTGGGCTCGTAGAAACTTTTGGTCCTTGGCAATTGTAATCATTGACATCGCATCCTTATGTGCGATGACAGAGAGGCGATCAAGGGACAGAAGAAAATAATTCTCGTTCTTCTGTTGTTTTTCTCTTCGTCTGTTTTGGTTCTTCTTTAGACTTTTCCAGTTATCATATAGTCGTATAACTTTCTCTCTTGCTCGCTGCACTTTCTGCATTGTAATACGTGCGCGATCCCACAAGGTACTCACTAGTTTGACCGTTTCTAACGCTGCTTCCTTTGTCATCTTCTGGTTAAGATGGAGGTAGAGATAGTATTGAAGCACCTGTTTGCTTGATTGTAGAGTGCTCTCAATGATGGTAGGCTCGACTGAACAAGTAGGTAGACACTTGTCATAGCTCTGGTTACAGACGCTATGGTACCTGTAACAAATAAAAAAAGGAAATAAAATGGCCCTTATTGTCTAGCCTGCACTGTACAACTGCGTGTAGTAGAGAGGGAAACAACACATCGCGTCCGTCTCTCACAGCATCACCCAAGCAACTAGACATCAGGGCAGAGCGGAAGCGGTAGGGGGTCAGTGTTGGGCATTTGCCATATTCTGCCAGATGTTTATTACATTAAAGAAACCTTGTTAATGTTGCGCCTTATTTTAATTTTATTTATTTAGTTTTTGTGCATAAATTGGTATTTATATTGTGTTGATTTGTCTTCTACTTAAGATACCAGCCAAAATTTAATGTATGAACTATAATTATAAACCAAGAACCATAGTAACATAATTTATAAATGTCAAACTTTAAGCTCATTGAGCGACCTCTAAATAGAAATATTTTTCAAAAATATTTTACACACTGTGTTTTTTGAGCAAATGGAACATTCTGACTGCCGGTCCCAGCTGAAATTCAATGAAATGAAATGAAAACAGTGGTGGGAAACTCAGTCTTTGAATTGAATTTGAATTGTTGTAAGAATAGGTGTAGGTAGGGAATAGAGATAAGGTGTGTAGACAAATAGCGGAAAATAGACAAGTGATGAAAATATAAAGAAGAGTGGAAGGGTGCAAAGAGATGCTAGTGCCTGGTGATCAGGCCTATCGCTTTTAAGTATTTTTGGTTTTGTGGTTCTTTTTGTTGTCTTTGAGTTAGTTTATATATATATATATATATATATATATATATATATATATATATATATATATATATATATATATATAATGATAAAACTCACAGAGTGGCACGTGAAGAAAGCAATAATATGAAAATTAACTCACAAGAAAATGAAAAGATTAATCCAAGCACTTTCGAACTATATTAGCAAGTTCATTTTCAAGGAATAACATGAAAATAGAGAAGACAACCTTATATAGGCTACAAAGTTACGAAGGGAACGCCCACCACACAGTACAAACCAATAGAATAAACACAAAAACAAGACAGAAAAATACCAATAAAAAGAACAATAGGCAACTAATAACAGACATGTGCATCCCTAAAACAATATACACACAACAACACTGTGTATATGAATGGAAATGGTGGGTGAAAGAACAAAAAAACATTTTATAGGATTATCTTTAGAACGAAAACATTTAGAGCTAAGAGTTACTCCATGATCATAGCAGAGACACTTGGTGGGGGAGGCAATGCGAATGATATTACACTAATAAAGAGTGACAACAGGCTGTATTATGAAGTTATTTCATTTAGTACAAGTTTTTTTTTAAAACAGGGTCGAGTTTAAATAAACCAAGGGAAATATTTATATTAGGCAATATGCCAATTAATGAACACTCGACAATATTTCTTTTTGTGAAATCAGCGGAAGATAAAGGAATTTTGCAGAGTTCCAGTCAATTGTGTGGTTATTTTCGGATAAATGTAAAAATAAAGCGCTGTTTATTTCACATCTTCTAATATTATACTTATGTTGGTAAATTCTAGTAGATAAAGATTTACCAGTTGGCCTGAAGTAAGGTAAATTGCAAATAGAACATTCTATAAAATATACTCCACATTTTTTCTTGGTATTATTGTGGACTAACATTTTATATAAAGTGTATTCATATCTAAAATTTATAGAGGTACTAAGTTGCTTAAAAATACGGGTGAGACAAAAAAGTGGTTCAAAGTATGGCAAGGCAAGAAAAGACAATTTTTTTAATTGAAAACAGGTGGGTTATCAGTTCTATAAAAAGTGAATACAGACCGTTTAATTTTAACACGGTCTGTATTCATTTGTATGTTTCTGCGTTCAAAACCAGACGTCGTGATAAGTAGCTTTAATATGCCATACAACATCTAAATGCAACCAGTTACCTTTGCATGTAGCAACCATGTTGGAACACATTTGCTCATGAATCAATACCCGATACAGGTATCGGTAGTGGCGAGGAAGGATTACAAGAGAGCAAACTGGGCAGGTTATACACAAGATCTTAGTAACTTCGTCCCAAAGGATCTCACTGACGCTAACCTGGAAGATATTGATGAGGAGAACTCAAGATTAACATGAACAATCATTGAGGCGGACGAAAGATATATACAAAAGACAAGATACCGTACTCTTCCACATCCTAGATGGACAGAGGAAATAAAGAGAAAGAATAGGCAACTAAGAGGAATACTAGACCAAATAATTATCCATGGACCAAATAGAGAGCGATACGAATAAATCAGAAGACTGAGAGAAGATCTGAGGCATCTCATAGAAGAACAGCAAAGCCACATATGGCATAGCCTGATAGAAAAAATAGACGAATAAAGAAGACCAAAAGAGAACTGGAGACTAATAAATAGACTTAAAGTCAGACCCCCGAGAGAAAAAATAATAATTAAAAATGAACGGGAAGAAAAGATCCAAGAAGAGAGGACCTCAGAAAAACTTTTTCGTAATCAGTGGAAATCAATGTTCTCCATAACACCAGAGGAGGACGAAGATTTCAATCCTGATATAAACGAAATTGTCCACACAGTCTAACGAGAAAACATAAATAAGATCACTCCAGCACCTAGTATATAGGAAGAAAGGAAGGAAATTATGGGTATAGGGGCCTACATAACAACGGGAGAGACCAAAGGCGTAATACAATCATTCAAACAAAAATCGCCAAGCCCCTGAGGAATAACCAGAATTAATCTTACCAAGGCACCGAACATAATCATCAGAACATTAAAGAATATTTTTAACGCGTGCTTAAACACTGGTTACTTCCCTGAGAGCTAGGAGGGGTGGTCAATAAGTTTTGCAATTTGGATATAAGGAAACGAGATATGAGGAAAAGTGTTTAATAATTTTCCAAAATAACTACCCTCGACTTCAATGCACTTGCGCCACTTGTCCCTGAGGCTTCGAATTCCCGACAACTAGAAATCTCCCGACTGCTCTTCAATCCAATCCTGGACGGCGATCTGGACATCTTCATCGTCCCCAAACCAGCGTCCACGCAGTGCAGCCTTGAGCTGGCGGAATAAAAATTAGTCGCTAGGGGCCAGAACTGGACTGTAGGAGGGAGGGTTGAGCTCCTCGAATTCGCACTCGTGCAGGGCAGCTTGTGCAAGTCTGGCCTTGTGGACTTTGACGACGTTGAAGTGGATCATGGGGCGTGAGGTTTCTAGTGACCCAACGGGCAGAGACCTTAGTTATGGCCAAATTGTCGTGGATGATGTTCATAACACTTCCATGTGATATTCCAAGTTCTTGCTAGATTTCTTCGACCTTACCCGTCGTTTTTGAGGATCATCCTCTCCACACCGGCCACATTGTGCTCGTTGGTCACGTCTGATGGGCTTCATCTTCAAGGGACTCCGACCAGGCGGAACTTCCTATTCCAGCGAGCAATGGTTGCATAGGAAGGGGTGGTGTCGGTGTACACTGCAACCATGCGTTCATGGATCTCTTTTGCATTCTTGCCTTCCTTGGTCAAAAATTTTATCACTGCGCGGTGCTCAACCTTCTCCATTGTTGAAAAAATTTGTGATTGACGATCTGCAATCAGCTACTGCTTCTTAAATAGACGAGGCAGAAGCGTAAGGCTGCAGGTCCTGACTTGTCATAACTTGTCCTAACACCCCCACAAACAGCCATCCCCCTTCCTCTGTTTTGCCCTACCGATTCGCAAAACTTATTGACCGCCCCTCATATAAACTAGTGGAAATGATATTCGTCCCAAAGCGAGGAAAACCACCAAACCACCTTTGTAGTTACCGGCCAATATCGCTATTGAACTTCATGAGCAAAGTCTTCGAGAAAATCCTTAATAGAAGACTAAAAGAATATCTTGAAGAAAATTACCTTGATAATAATTATCAGTTCAGATTCAGAAGAGGCAGAGACGCCCCAATGGCACTTGGCATAATAACAGAGAAAATAGCAAAGGCAAAAGCAGAGAATAACGACATCGATCTGGTCCTGAGAGATGTAGAAAAAGGATTCAACAAAGTCTGGATGAGAGGAATGCAATATAAGATCTTAAATCTCCAGATGAATAGCAATCTGTCTCAGCCCCACGCTGTATTTAACATACACATCAAACCTGCCATCACCAATAATGCCTGGTTGCCTAAACATACAGTTCGCGGACGACATAAGCCAACTAATCGTCACTCCGTACAGGAACGTACGCTTTCAAGAAAGGACAACAGCTTCAGAAATTAACAACATCAACTACTACGAAAGAGATTGAAAGATAAAGACAAACAGGAGGAAATTTACAATAATCCCAATCTCCAGGAACAAAACAGCTGAAATTTGTAGTTGAAGATCAGAACTACAGATATCATAGTGAGGGCAAGGTGCTAGGACTCAGAATAACAAAAGAAGGCTACAAACAACATATAACAGAGATGAAGAACAAGGTGATTCCGATGCTTAACCTACTGCACATACAACCTAAGAGGGTTAGGCATGAAAATTAAAACAAAAATCTATCTTGCACTAGGAAGAGAGGTACTACTATACCCGCCAACCCCTATCAACGGTGAAACAATGAGCAAAAAATTGGAACTCCAGAGAATACAAAATAAACCTCTCTACCTAATCACCAATATACGTAGGAGAGAGAGAAGGAGACGAGAAGAACACAGGAACTACACCAAGAAGCAGGATTAGAAACGCTCGACATCAACAGCAGGAACAGAGCAGAGAAAATATGGAGGCTGATATACGATCTACCTCTGATATTTGCAGAGCACACGAACACCAGAGCTGGACTCCCCTTTAACAAACGATTTCTCAGTGGCAGACGACAGCTGAGAATCGAGGAGGTACCCATGTTTACATAAGTAGAACTTCAAAAAGAGAGAAGGAACAAGCATAACGATAAAGATATTTACCCGATTATACACAAACCCAACCAACGAAATAACCAACCAAGACACCAGATTGATACCCTAATAAGACAAACGAATTTAAACAACTAAATAGGAAGAAACAACCGACTTAGAAGACAACACAGATCAAAAGTGTAAGCAAAAATAATGCGAACAAAATGAACTAAAAGTGTAATAAGTGAATTATATTAAAACGTTTAACAAAAATGATAGTGAAGTGAAAGTTAATGGTAAAACAAGTGAACAAAGTGAAACTAAAGTGAAAAAGTTATAACATCAAAAGAAAGTGAAACAAAGTAAGGAAAGTAAAAACAAATAACATATCAATACATAAATAAAGTTCATAGCTAAGATAACTCAAATCGGCATGAATGCTACAATAAACACATAAATGAAAGATGAAGAGAATAATGGAAGAGAGATTAAGCGGTCCTCCCGCTTCTGTATGAGGAAAATAGGTGCTAAAAGTGTGAGAAAAGAAGTAATAATGATGAATGATGAGTAAATTCATGGCAGTAGTTCGGAATCCACGTTAATCAGCAGGTCCCCCTTGTCCCTCTGGCAAGGGTATTCCACCCTTTCCACCTTTGACTACCGAGGTTGATCAATCTGCCTCCCCATCAATCTGTCCTCTTTTAACTCAAAACTTTCTGTCTTCCACAGCTATAAACCCTCTTCTAAAGCTTATTCCGGACTTCCCATTAAACACTTCACTATCGGTTCACTTGAACTGAGAGTCAGAAGTGTGGGGAGTTTCTCCAGGAGCAAGTCGGCCGTGGGCATCCTCCTCTTCTGTGCCCCCCGATCGTGAGAGGGGTACAGAGGGGAGGAGTAACCGCGAGCCTTACCTTTTCTCCCCCTAAAAAGAAGAATACAATGGTGGTAAAGGCCATGGAGGGAGGTATGCTCCTCTTTAACGTCCGTGTCTGCCCCGAGCAGATCAAACGTGAGGAGTTTATCGACCTCCAGGTGTGTTTTAAGTGCTATAAGTACGAGGAGCACACCACGGCCACCTGCCCCAGGGGCAACGTTCTTTTATGCTCTATCTGCTCGTCGGATACACATTCTTGAAGGAGCTGTAATAGTACCTCTATGGAAGTGCAGGAATTGAGCACGAGAACATACGATAAGACGCTCTCCATGCCTTGCCCGGTCTAGAAAGAACTTTTGAAGAAAAAGCTAACCAAAAGAGACAGGAAGAAGAAAACAAAGTGAACAGTACCTAAGACAAGGTAGCTAAAGCTGCTGTTGCGGAGTCTAACGGAAATCCTACATATCTCCACGTCGAGAACGAGAACTAGAAAAAAATAATGTGTTGCATCTACTACTCACATTGAAAATTTCTCCTCCCTGGGATGCTTTGCGTAGGAGGAGATTCTTAATATTAGTCTCGAACCCCAGTGCAAGACTAGCTGCAAAAGCTCAAAATTCCCAGCAGCGTCCCAGCTCTCTTCAGGGATCCTAAGATCCAGGGTCAGGCAGCAAAGGAGGCAAAAACACGCTCCGAAAAACAGAACAACACACAAATTTCACAAAACAGAAACTCGATCACATACACACAGGTGGATAATGAGGCTACGGTGACTGAGACAACGAGACCTGAGGTGAGAGGGGGAGGCACGTTCGCCATGCTCACGGAGATCGTCCTCTTCTTGTAAGAAGGAATCTAGGCAAGCTTACCATTCAAGAAAAATTAACTTGAAGGTATTCGCTGCTGAAAGGTCCTCTTTCCTTAAAGAAATAGATGTCCTTGGTGTAATAGAAGGAGTAATATCCGGAAGATACAAATGGGAATTCACCTCGGACGACTGCAACGAGAAATAGGTCGAGGTGGCTTTACTCCAAGGCTTGATCAAAGTGGCATCCGAAACCTTTATTATTCTAACGGACGGCGAATTCAGGAAAAAACGTACAGGAAAAACAATCACGTCACCAAACACTTCACAAGCAATTAAGCTCGTAAGAGAATAAGTCCAAAAACAACACGACCACACACAGGAATCTTTAGTGAACTAGACAATGGAGACATTAAAAAATATTACATTTTAACTCTGACGGCTGGACGAACAAAAAATATTATACGGTAACGTAATGCGATAATGTGACCCAGACGTTATATTTATCTCAGAACATGGGATGAATGATACAGAGAGGATAAAAATTTTTCCCTTCGAAGTCTTAACCAAAAATTACAGCGGAGAACGTTTCGACGGATACGCGATAGCTGTGAAAAGAGGTCTTGACTTCAGATCAATAGGTGGACTCGATGAGTAATACCTTGCTGTTGAGGTCCGTACTGCAGTGGGACACCCGGTCCTGGCAACATGGTACCAGCCCCCAAGGAGAGGATACTTGCCACTTCACAACTTCCTGCAACTTTGTGGTCACGGCAGATCCTTTCTTTTTTGCTGGCGACCTCAATGCGAGGAGTGCTACCTCAGATTATACGTGGACCAACCCAGCAGGCAGCAATCTTGAGAAACTTATTGAAAAAGAAATTATGAGTAGAATTGGGCCAAACGTCCCCACATACATTACACACAGAACAGCCACAAAACCAGACATAGTGCTTACTAGCACTGTGTTCCCTTACAAGTACTTCATTGAGCCAGGCCTTCCTATTCCCAGCGACCACCAGGCTATCCTTATTAAAATCTCAAGTCCTTATCCCGAGCCAACTGGGAAACTTATAAACGACTCCTCGAAAATTACAACCCTGACCCCTTAATTAATGCCACTCTAGAAGAGATTGGTAAGGAGTTGGATAAAATTAATGATCATTTTTTGAAAGCCGATAAGGAAGCCCTTCTCCGAGTTAAATATAAAACTCTTCCTGCCCCTTCTTGGACCCCTAGAATGAAATCCCTCGCTAGGGAATACGGGGAACGGATAATGAAGTGAACCTCACTGGTTCTAACATCACTACGCACAGACGAACACGACAGATACGCGACGAATTAATGACTCTTATTAGGGACCAACAGAATGTACTTTGGAACAATTTGATAGACGGACTAAATGTAGAAAACGACTCACGTACATTCTGGCAGAGAGTAAAAAGACTAAGAGGCGACCAGCCACAAATACCATAAAACTTACACGTGACAATACCGAAATTCCGGACACGCAAGAGATCGAAGATGAATTCAGACTCTTTGGGGCATCTATATTTAAGATATCCCCGGAAGTGAATGATAACTTTGATTTAGACTTGGAAGACGGAATAATAAACGACTTGAACTACCAGATACACATAACCCATCCTCACCATTGTGTATCGCAGAAAAGGAAAATGGAGGGACTCAGCGGTAGAATTACTGCCGAAGAACTCTCAAAAACCTTAAAATCCTTTCATCAACGAGCACCAAGGTGTACAGGACTGACAAGGAAGAATTTTATTCGAGCCCCACCTAACATCTTATTGATGCTCATGAATATCATGAATTCGTGCCTGAACGTGGGTTACTTCCCTGACCACTGGAAAGTAGCAACAATTATATTAATTCCCAAAACCGGTAAGCCACCGGAGAGTCCAGCCAACTTTAGGCCTATATCTTTCTTAGAATTTGCAGGGAAAGTCTTGGAGAAAATATTGGCTAACAGGATGAATACGTTCCTTGAGGATAATAATCCTCACAATAACTAACAACATGGCTTCCGAAGGAAGCGAGGAACGAACACAGCGCTAGCCATGATCACTGAGAAGTTGGCAAAGGTAAAAGCTGAAAGACGCCACGTAAATCTGGTACTCCGCAACGTCAAGAAGGCCTTTGACAAAGTAGGGAACAGAGGCCTGCAATATAAAATCTTACAACTGGGCCTCATTCTCATACTTGAAAGGATTCTATGTGACTACGTAATGGAGAGGAGGGCCTTTCTAAACATTAAAGATTTCAATTGCTTCGAGTTCGAGCTCGAGGCGGGTGTGCCACAGGGCAAGTGTATAAGTCCATTGCTCTAACCTATATAAACTATTGACCTTCCCCAACCTCTGACTCAAGGCTCGTTATACGTTCAATTTGAGGGCGATATAACGATGATCTGCACGACACATTATCGGAATGTGAATTACATGGCACAGAGTACGGCGGTAGAAATCGAAAACATCAACTCTTTTGAAAGAAGATGGAAGATATCTACCAATGCCTAAAAGTTCCGTGTAATTCCACTATTCCGATGGACCCTCGCAAACATCCGTGTGAGGGGTGCACGCATCCAAAACCACGCGGAGGGCACGGTTCTGGGACTCCGTATTACGACTCGTGAATATGGGAGTCATGTAACTAAACTACATCGAATGCACGGAGGGACTTTGTGGAACTTTTCAAGTTCCTAAACCTAAGTACCTCCAAAAAACTAAAGATTTATAATGCATGCATTCGATCAAAACTCCTCTATTCGCAGGTCCCTATCAACGCAATTCCCCAGACCCAAGTCATTAAACTGCAAAAGGTCCAAAATAAGGCTGTCTCTATTATAACGGGAACCCGAAGGATAGAGCGAAGAAGGCAGAGTGAGCTCCATGGCAAACTGGAGATAAGCCCCATATACGTGGAGCGTCACCTGAGAGCAATTAAGATCTGGGACAAAGTACACCGGCACCTCCCTACCGAGTTTATACTCGAGCACATGACTTTGATGACATAGGACGCACAATACCTTTTAAAAACAGCAGACTACTCATTGACGACGGCGTAGACCCAAGGTTCACTTAGATTTTCACAATACACAACCGACACAAAGCCATACAAAATCACCTATCACTAAATTAGCAAAGTGCTAATTTTCTAAATTTCCCCCCAAATTTTAGTGCGATTAACTCGCCAAAAATTAACTCGCCAAGTACAAAATAATAAAAATTCAAAATCAGGGTGTAAACAACCCAGATAAGAAGATAAAAAGTCTTCACAAAAAGCAGTAGATACCAAAAAACCCGCGGCTACAAAGGCTTGAATGCTTTATATATATATATATATATATATATATATATATATATATATATATATATATATACGAGGGGTGGTCAATAAGATTTGCGAATCGGTAGGGCAAAACAAAGGAAGGGGGATGGCTGTTTGTGAGAGTGTTTTTTGGACAACTTATGACAAGTCAGGTCCTGCAGCCAGACGCTCTTGCCTCGTCTATTTAAGAAACAGTAGCTGATTGCAGATCGTCAGTCCCAAATTTTCGACAATAGAGAAGGTTGAGCACCACGCAGTGATCAAACTTTTGACCAAGGATGGCAAGAATGCAAAACAGATCCATGAACGCATGGTTGCAGTGTACACCGACACCGCCCCTTCCTATGCAACCATTGCTCGCTGGAATAGAGAGTTCCGCCATGGTCGTGAGTCCCTTGAAGATGACTCCCGTCCAGGACGCCCGTCAGACGTGACCAACAAGGACAATGTGGCCCGTGTGGAGAGGATGATCCTCGAAAATCGATGGGTAAAGGTGAAAGGAATCAAACGAGAACTTGGAATATCACATGGAAGTGATATGAACATCATCCACGACAATTTGGCCATGACCAAGGTCTCTGCCCGTTGGGTCCCTAGAAACCTCACGCCCCATGATCGACTTCAACGTCGTCAAAGTCCACAAGGCCAGACTTGCACAAACTGCCCTGTGCGAGTGCGGATTCGAGGAGCTCAACCATCCCCCCTACAGTCCAGATCTAGCCCCTAGGGACTACTTTTTATTCCGCCAGCTCAAGGCTGCACTACGTGGACGCCGGTTTGGGGACGATGAAGATGTCCAGATCACCGCCTAGGAGTGGATTGAACAGCAGTCGGGAGATTTATGGTTGTCGGGAATTCGAAGCCTCAGGGACAAGTGGCGCAAGTGCATTGAAGTCGAAGGTAGTTGTATTGAAAAATAATTAAACACTTTTCCTCATATCTCGATTTCTTATATCCGAATTGCAAAACTTATTGAACGCCCCTCGTGTATATATATATATATATATATATATATATATATATATATATATATATATATATATATATATATATATATATATAAAAAATAAAATATATTTCAAAACGCAAAGAAGGCCAGAGATGCCCTATCACCAGGGACATGTCTTTTATTCTACCCTTCCTTTTCGCTTTTGTACCAATTTCCCCCTTTTTCCCCACTATTTTCTCCTACTAAAAACCCTCTACTACTATATTCTCCACTTTATATGTCCAATGTCCAATGAATAATACCGTAACCTTAACATCCTCCTCCTTAGAATCACCGAAATCCCTACCGGTTATGCGACTCTATGCAGAATGTGGAGTGGCTGGTCTCTGACGAAGCAAAAACCCACCTGAACAAAATCGAGCTGGAGACCAGTATTCCCCGGGAGATATTTGTCCAACGGAAAATAATCCTACGGCACTTGCACCCTCTTTTCACGGATAACGAAGAGATTAAAGAAGAACTCACTGCTAAGCAACCCTGTGCCAACATCACCAAGGTAGAAAAGTTTGGGAAAGGCCAAAGCATAGTTAAAGTCATTTTTTTTTTTAATATAGAAATGGCGATGAAAGCAAAAAATCAAGGGTTGCTAGGGTTTTACCTAAGAGTATCACCCGAATGAATACAAACGGAAGAATTTATCCCCTATCGACTGCTGCTATAAGTGCTTTGCAGTCGAGAAGCAAAACACAAAAGCCTGCACAGCAACTAAAGTAGCGTGTTCCAACTGCGCCAAAAGTGGGCATGGTTTGAAAGAAGGCAAGGAAAGGAAACAAAAATGTGTTAACTGTGGAGGGGAGCACAGGTCCTTGGCCGTGAAGTGCCCCATCTGCAAGGAAGACATCCGTGCAAAAAGGAGCAAAAAGAGGCAAAAACAAAAATGAACTACGCAGAAGCGGCGCCCCTGAAGAATAACGAGAGCACCAATACCCTGAAGCTGGTGATGCCAAAGGAGGGTAGAGAGGTCATGGTTATGGTCATCTGCGCTCATCTGGCAAATCTGGCTAATCCCGGCTCTTTCTCTGAGGAACTTAACCGTCTCCTCGCGAAGAACGGGGCCCAGAAAAAGGTTTGGTTCCCGGAAAACCTGCCTTCGGCAGAACTTTTAAACATTCAGCTCATTGACAGGCCTCAAGTGGAACAACATTCAAAAGAAGAAGCAAAACAGAGTCCAACGAAAGACCCCAAGACGAAAAAGCAAGGAAAAAAGAAACTTCGGAAGGGAAAGAAGAAGAAACGAAGAAAGGAGCGAAGAAGAAAAGAAAGAAAGGAAAGAAGAAGAAGAAAGCAGAAAAAAACAACGAATATTCAACACCGGATGAAGAGGAGGAACTGAAAATTAACTGAACAAAAGTATTTAATAACCAATTAACCGTTAAGAAGTGTATAAATATTGAACAAACTAACAAAAATTAATTAAAATTGTATAATTGAGAAATAATGGTGTATTATAATTATGTAGAATAACTGTATGTATATAACTTAGAAAACTATATATTTTCAACTGCTATGAGTAAAAATGTAAATAGATTATTGTACTGTATAGCACTAACTAATTGAATTACATGTCTCCGAGAACCTTTATCTTCTTACTGGTACTATTAACTATCTCTTCTCTGCTAAATTCTATTTTCCCTACTGTTCGCTATTTTACATGTATGTAATTCTCTCAATTCTAAATCATCTCTTAATAAATCATTGACCGTTGAATAATTCCATTTCTGTTCATTCCCGGAAGATGACCTAACACGGTCGAAAGACGTCTAGGAATAGGGAATGTCATTCGCGGATGTTTTTTCTCCCTTCGAAAACCCCGTTAAAAAACTTGTAAGAAATATTGAGAAAATACAAGTTAAAATTAATAACGCTGCCACAGCTGTGGACTTCAACTTCAATAGTACATGGATACAACATGGCCTTTTACCTAATTATATATATATATATATATATATATATATATATATATATATATATATATATATATATATATATATATATATATATATATATATATATATATATATATTCCTGAAATCACTGCACGTAAAGAAGTTAGATCTCTTGTTGTTCCTGAGATGGGTTTTTTGAATCGAACCTTCAGAAAAGATATCTCTAAACTATTAACAAAATCTTTTATGCAAACTGAATTTAAAGTTATTTTTTCCAACAACCACACGATTGGAAATTGTTTTAAATTAAAGATCAAACTCCTAAGGAGTTACATAATGGTGTAGTTTATTTTTACTCTTGTCCAGAGTGTACCTTTGGAAAATATGTTGGAAGCACCCTACGTACCCTTCAGGCCCGTTTTTTCTCTTACATTGGCATCAGCGTTAGAACAGGGAAACTTCCTAACAAAAAAGAACAT
The DNA here is from genome assembly GCA_963969495.1 of Ceratothoa steindachneri. Taxonomy (NCBI): domain Eukaryota; kingdom Metazoa; phylum Arthropoda; class Malacostraca; order Isopoda; family Cymothoidae; genus Ceratothoa; species Ceratothoa steindachneri. The sequence continues at coordinate 2,895,203 of OZ018322.1, forward strand.
TCTTCTATAAGAGAGCACTCGATTAAATGACAAACAATCCCATCCCTGAATGACTTCGAGATTTTGGACTCCAACTCTAACCCCCTGTCTCTACGTATCTTTGAATCTATTTATATCAAAACATTATCTTCCTCACTCAATTCTGATTCTTCTACTATTACAGTAAACATCCTTTAAATGACCACTAGTAGCGAAACTATTATATTTCCCGTCACCACTCTACCACACTATATTCTCACTGGATATCAAAGATTCAAGGTATGTTTCTCATTTGATCCGTTTGGTTTGGTATTGATTTTTTTTTTTTAAGCTTTTATTAGCCATTTTTTAGTTGTTTTATTCAGGACAATTTTTCTTTACATCTTTCCTTAAATATTTGTATATTTGTATATCTTAATTTGCTTTTTAGAGCCAGAAGATGACCGTAAGGTCGAAACGTTGCACTACTCAATCTTAATAAAGATATGTTGATGTTAGATTTAAGTCTGCTTCTCGCCATTGGTTTCTTATTGAAAATTATATATATATATATATATATATATATATATTTATATATTTGGTTGTACCACGTAGGAAAACATTGCTTTGTATAAATAGTGTCTCTCTATTTTATAAGCCATTGTGGTACAACCAAATATTTATATTATTCATGTGTTACCTCTCGTGATTTTTACCCATATATATATATATATATATATATATATATATATATATATATATATATATATATCGTAGAAATTGTCTGCAAACTATTTTGTCTCACCATATATGCCGACATTCAGATAAATCTGTTTTTGTGTTGGCCATAGAGTATTGATACCATCCTGGCAAGAAATCTTTTTTACGTGTACCAATGAAATGGACGCACACCTAAATTGTGTCTTAACATACGTTGATCTTTATAAGTATACCCGCTCATTAACCAATTGTTGTTTAGAACCAATGATCGCTCCCTTTGTCATTAAATACTCATCTTCCCTTTTTTTTAAATAGACACTTATATCCTGTTTATATAGTAACCATCTTTCCTACAATTCATGATTGGTTGATTTTTAAAGCGATTGTCACTAACTTAATTTTATCTATTTAATACCATGTTAAAAGCAATTATGATGAAGAATTTTTTCATTCCCTAAAGAATGAATCATTATTCGCTACTCACGCTTAATCCCACTTCTAAGTTCAATTCAGACAATCATCGTTGAGCCTCCATTGGTACTGCTGCGTTATTTAGTAAATTTAAACTATTTAACAAATTCACTAGTTTATTTTTTAATAAAACACTAAATTCACAAAGTCTAAAATATCTTATAGTTCTGAGAAAGACAAAAAAATCAGTTAGGCTTCAGAAGAGAAATGAACAAGTCTGGGTCAGCAACTGCAGGAGACTTCAAACTCGCACAAACATGCTCTTTCTTAGGCCAAACGTGTCCTGCAGCTAAATCTGCTTGCCTGTGTCATTTTATAAGACAGGCGAGAGAATATATATATTTTTTATCTTTATCATGGCTTTAAAAATTGCTGACTTTAACCCCAACAACTTTTACGTGTTATCTCCACCGCGGAATTACAACAGAATGATGATCAATAGAGATTACTTGGATCAGAGTTCAGACATCGGTGATATTGAGGATAAGTTTATGTGATAATGGTCATAGAGAATTGGACGAGTTACAAGGAGGCATGCACAATGAAATAATCAATAAATCAATAGAATTATAGAATAGATATGTTCCTCATTAATATAGTGAAATAGTATTGGCGGAGGCTATCTGCCTCTGTCGTCGAGTTAAAGCTTAGCTTCTCTGCCTCAGTTGCCGGGGAAGGAATGTGTCTGTTTACACTGTGTCGTTTCTCACGCCCTCGAGATGAACTTCCGAAGAGCGAGCGACATTCGTCTGTGGGCGCGTGTTTCGGGTGGTGGGAGAGGAAATGCTGACCACTTGATTTCCTGTGCGACTGATCTCCGATGATAAGAGGAGAGATTATATATTTTTGGATTAAGATAATGGCTCCAGAAAGAGTATTCTCATACTTCTTCTACATAAGTAAGAAATTACTGGAGGGTGCCAAATAGTAGGAATGCCGGAAGGCTGAATGCCAGAGAGTGCTAATTATCCAAGGGATGAGAAGGATTTGTGCAGAATGAACGGCCTTCTGATTTGGGGTAAGGGGGGGTGGGTAAGACATATATAATTGCGTGACTTTATTTATGGAATGGACAGACTGCTGAGATACTCTGAAGTTACCAATAAATTATTTAGAGAGGTAAAACACATTTTTAAAACAATATTATAAATGAACGCTTAAAAACAAAATGAAATATTATATATCTTATAACCTAATTTCTAATAAGGGTACATACTCGTACATATCGTACAATATAGTACATACTCGTAAATGATGGTAGGGTTAATAATTTAGAAAAAATAATTAAATTATAGGTACGTGATGCAATCGATGAGATGAAGCCTATTAATAAACAACGAATTTATATAACAAAATAATAGCCAGCGAGAGCATAGAACACAATAATAACAACCAATTAAGGTAAAGAACAAATTAATAGGGATAAGAAGCGAGGGCATAAATATATTAATAATATTATAGATAATATATAAAATACAGGGTGAATGGATTCATGAAAGTGTCTTTAATAAATAATCGGAACAATTCAACGTACCTTCTCTGCCTGACAAACTAATAAAAAATACAAATATAAGGATTCAATTTAAACTACAAGCAATGTTTGTCAGATCAATTATGATGTTGATTTAAATATGGGATTTTTTAGAAATATTTCGTCCTTTTTGAACTCAAATTCCATTTGGGTGTGTTTTTTATGTTATCTATGAGGAATACATGTTTGAATTTGGCAGTATGAACAATTTCCACAATTTCAATCCCAATACACGTACGTTTTCTTTCATGTCTAAGATAGAGTTGAAGGTAGGTCGACTCTCCAAATTACCCAAATTATGGTAATAATTGAAGACTACTTTGAAAAATTGAGACGGAAGCTAAAGGCGGAAAAGGCCTTTAGACTGATAAGACTGATTTTATGAAGGTAAAATCAATTTATGCAAGGATCCTCTTCCGGAAAAAAATTCAATTGCAAATTGAGCTTTAGCTAGTTTCGTATAATATACGATAGTGAATGAAGGGATGGAGGAATTGATAGATTGAAATCAAGCGATTAGAGTGTCTTTTTATGATGTTGAGTTGGATTAATTTTGTTGCAGGAATTGCGTCTTGTATTGGCTAATAAGTGCCCGGAAGATCGCATAACTTGACTTATCTCTTCCGGCTATGTCGAATATCATTATGCATTAACTAAGGAGCTCATGTGAACGAGCTTTCTTTGAAGAGGGACTGGGTGGGGGTGATTTGGCAGCACTATTGATCTCTTTGCAATCGGGAGAACAAAGTAGGTTGTGCCTTTGAGTAAATGCTTGAAATGTTTGATTGCAATTCGCCAGATGGGCTCCCAAAATTTTAATAAAATCAAAAAGATGTTTGAATGCAACAGCTATAACATTAATTTCTTGTTAAATTCTGAATTTTTTTTATTCTGAGCAATCATAAAATTCTTTCAGAACCGTGCTAACACCTACTTTTTTGGGGGGGAAAAGCAAAAGAGTGGTTTTTATTATACCACCTTTTATTGTATTAAAAAAAAATTCTGCTTGATTATACCATTGCTGGGAATATGTAATTTGTGCGAGGTTTGTTCTAGTTTTTAACAATCTTGTGTGAGGAACGAAATTTGTGCCAGCCATTTTAATAAACCTTATATGGAAGTTCAATAAGCCAAGTAACCTCTGTAGCTCTTACAAGATGTTTGGTCAAGGATAATTACTAATAACAACTACCCTATACTCCTCTGGGGATATAACTTGGGTATTGACTTTATAACCTAAAAACTCAAGTGATTCTACTGAGAAAATACGCTTTGCAGCGTTCATTTATAAACCGTGCAATTTCAACTTTGAAAAAAAGATGCGGCAAATGTTGAGTTTCGTGTTTACTAAAAATGCGAAGGTCATCAACGCATGCTAAAACGAAGTTCAGTTCATCCGGAAGATGAGTGACGTAGCGTTGAAATATCTAAGAAGAGTTAGGCATACCTTTAGGAGGGCCGAGGTACTCATAAAACTCAATGTTGTGATCATTGCTAATTTTTCGACTGATAACGGTTCCATTTGTATCTGAATAACGCATCATAGAGGTAGACATTAAATAACAATAGTTTGTACGTTATCCTTGACTATACTTATTAAATTGTGGAATAAACGCAAATGCCCTTTAAAATCGGCATGTGATAAAATGCCGCACTTTCAACATTATTGAATTCTTTATTGGGCTAGTAAAGAGCTAATACATTGTGTGCTATTTGAAATTAAAAAAGAGAGCGAAGGATGAAATGCAATATCTTTAACAACATCAATGAATTGATATTTGGTGTCGTCTACTAAACGCTTTTTTGAAGTCTACTAAAATATTGTGAGGCGATAATAGATTGGCCCGTATGACTGCACAATGAATACCGCACAATATAAAAGTACCTAAATTTTCGTCTCACACTTTGTGAGAGGTTGAGTGTCGATTGTCCGAGAGTTCTACTTTAGGGATTTTATACCACTCTGAAGAGGTATTTGGTTCTCTTCCTGCTGCACGTCATTGCTCTTGGCGGGAAGGGTCGAAATTACTCATCCTGTATCCACAAATAATCATCTTCCCGTTAAGCATAGGCTTTGAGGAGACAAGATGATACGTCCTTTTCTCCTGTCACCCTCAGATATTTCTCGAGTTCTCATTATCTTTACAACCGGGCCACGTGTTTGTGCCTGATCACCGAATTGCTGGTGGTACCAGCAGATACCATCCTTGAGAGCGGAAGAGTTGTGTGATTAAGTGGAAGAGTGGTGAACACTAGCTTTTAATTGTCCCATGGAGTTGTAGGAAGAAGTTATTTGTAAGGGAGATCACATTTGTTTTATACTTACGTCTAATCATACATGTCGCAGCGCAGGCGAGTTGTTCCAGAGGATCTCTGGGATCATAAACTCAAGTGTTTCCTGGATGTGGAGAGAAAATATACTGTTTAAAAGATTCTAGGATGAAATCCTAGCTAACATTCTTTACAAGAGTATCGTTAACCTTCTTAGAAAATCTTCGGCGGTAAGATTGGATACCTCTTTGGATTCAGTCAAAAGTCCCATTTTTTGAACCGTGAATAGGATAAATATTTCCAAAATGGCGGTTTTGAGGGTATGGTAGGCTAAGTTGGTGAGGTTATTAAAAGGGAAAAAATTCCATCACTTACTGCGTATGCCGTTACCTGTATAAGCTTTTGAGTGTCACTTATTACTTACTCTCCCCAATGAGAAGAGTATTGGGTTAGCCAAAGGTGAGGCAAGGAGCCTGAAACTCTTGGAAGGAAATAGCTTAAGTTGTATTATGGTGGTTGACGCATTGCTATTATGAATGAGTTGTTGACTGTAGAAAAAAAATCCTAGGTGTAGGAATTGGACTAGTTACTCTGGGGTCATCACTTTGTGACGAAGTCTGGGTCAACCTTCACAAGAGTCTCAAACTCGCAAAAACCTTTTCTCTCCGAGGCCAAAATTATCCGGCAGCTAATCTTTCTTGTAGATATCGAACCTTCCCCCTTTCTTGGCCAGGCAAGAAAATATAATTTTGCAACGAATCTTTATTTCTTAGATAATTTTAACAATTAACAACTTTGATTTGATAGCTCTACTGAAGGATTGCGGCTGGGAGGAAGAATATAGTTTAATTAGATCAAAGTACAAAGACTTAACTGAGTTTGGGAACAGAGTAATTGTAAAACTATTTTAAAGATTTGGATGAGTTACCAGGATGCTCGTAAAATGAATTAAGGAATGAATCTATAGAATGTCTAAGTTAATTATTTAGATAGTGAAAGTGTAGAGGCGATTTAAAAATTCAGGTGAGCGGAGTAATTCAGCCACAGTTGTTGGACGACGAATAGGGCCTTTTTAATTCCCTGTGTGGTCCCTCACGGTCTTTAAACGAAGTTCTGTATAATGAAAGACATTCATGTGTAAGCTAGCGTCTCGAGTTTTGAAGGGAGGAAATAACAACCACCTAATTTCCTGTTTGGGATATTTGGTGTTTGTTTTGTAATTCAATGACGTAGCAGGGGTAGTAGTCATTTAACTTTAATAATTTAGTAATAGAGGTTAACCTTCAACTTAAATAAAATTATAGTAGGAATAACTTTTTTTACTTCAATAACTTAGTAAAGCTAGTAAACAAAAGCGTAAATAAATTCATTACGGGTGAGACGGAGTAGTTGTAGTACCCAATGAAGACCAGCAAACACAATAGAATCCACTAAAGACCTGCCATATAATTAATAGAGAATGTGGAAGGACCTAGTAAGGAAGCAGCTGTAAACTAACAAACTTACATATCTTTTACTTGGTGAATCGCAATGATCATGCTGTTAACTCCTTTGTTAAGTTGATAACTTTTGATACATATTTATCTATAATACAAATGTGCTGAAATTAGAAATATGCTTTTTCTTACTTATTTTAACTAAGTCTGCCATTGTAGATACCTACCTATCAAAACACAAGAAATAATATGAAAGATGAAGCAAGGTTCATTTATTACCAAGCAGAGGTAGAAATAGAAAAGATCATGCCATAAGCAATCACCTACTAACGAGCAGAAGAAAGATTGACAAGAAATCTCGAAAGGCATATTTGTAATAGTAGTAATAATCACTTAACTTAGAAATACTATTCAATTTTTATGGAGAAACAAACATTATTATTATTTTTAATATAGGTCATAGTCTTTTAAACTCAATAAAATTTTAATACGAGTAGTACTGATATTTTAGGTTCAATAACAAATACTAGACCAACCTTCTAGTAAATAGATACTGCAGTAGCAATGAGAGATTTGTAAGACTAATATTTTAGGCTCAAAACAAATACTAGACCAACCCTCTAGTGTATAAATAGTGCAGGAGCAATGAGAGAATTGTAAGGCTAATATTTTATGCTCAATAACAAATACTAGACCAACCCTCTAGTAAATAAATAGGGCAGTAGCAATGAGAGATTTGTAAGACTAATATTTAAGGCTCAATAAAAAATACTAGACCAACCCTCTAGTAAATAAATAGTGCAATAGCAATGAGAGATTTGTAAGACTAATATTTTAGGCTCAATAACAAATACTAGACCAACCAACTAGTAAATAAATACTGCAGTAGCAATGAGAGATTTGTAGGACTAATATTTTAGGCTCAATAACAAGTACTAGACCAACCCTCTAGTAAATAAATAGTGCAATAGCAATGAGAGATTTGTAAGACTAATATTTTAGGCTCAATAACAAATACTAGACCAACCAACTAGTAAATAAATACTGCAGTAGCAATGAGAGATTTGTAGGACTAATATTTTAGGCTCAATAACAAGTACTAGACCAACCCTCTATTAAATAAATAGTGCAATAGCAATGAGAGATTTGTAAGACTAATATTTAGGCTCAATAACAAATACTAAACTAACCTTCTAGTAAATAAATAGTGCAATAGCAATGAGAGATTTGTAAGACTAATATTTTAGGCTCAATAACAAATACTAGACCAACCAACTAGTAAATAAATACTGCAGTAGCAATGAGAGATTTGTATGACTAATATTTTAGGCTCAATAACAAGTACTAGACCAACCCTCTATTAAATAAATAGTGCAATAGCGATGAGAGATTTTTAAGACTAATATTTACGCTCAATAACAAATACTAAACTAACCCTCTAATAAATAAATAGTGCAGTAGCAATGAGAGATTTGTAAGACTAATATTTTATGCTCAATAACAAATACTAGACCAACCCTCTAGTAAATAAATAGTGCAATAGTAATGAGAGATTTGTAAGACTAATATTTTATGCTCAATAACAAATACTAGACCAACCTTCTAGTAAATAAATAGGGCAGTAGCAATGAGAGATTTGTAAGACTAATATTTAAGGCTCAATAAAAAATACTAGACCAACCCTCTAGTAAATAAATAGTGCAATAGCAATGAGAGATTTGTAAGACTAATATTTTAGGCTCAATAACAAATACTAGACCAACCAACTAGTAAATAAATAGTGCAGTAGCAATGAGAGATTTGTAGGACTAATATTTTAGGTACAATAACAAATACTAGACCAACCCTCTATTAAATAAATAGTGCAATAGCAATGAGAGATTTGTAAGACTAATATTTAGGCTCAATAACAAATACTAAACTAACCCTCTAGTAAATAAATAGTGCAGTAGCAATGAGAGATTTGTAAGATTAAAATTTTAGGCTCAATAACAAATACTAGACCAACCCTCTAGTAAATAAATAGTGCAGTAGCAATGAGAGATTTGTAAGACTAATATTTTATGCTCAAAAACAAATACTAGACCAACCCTCTAGTAAATAAATAGTGCAATAGCAATGAGAGATTTGTAAGACTAATATTTAAGGCTCAATGAAAAATACTAGACCAACCCTCTAGTAAATAAATAGTGCAGTAGCAAAGAGAGATTTGTAAGACTAATATTTTAGGCTCAATAACAAAGACTATACCAACCAACTAGTAAATAAATACTGCAGTAGCAATGAGAGATTTGTAGGACTAATATTTTAGGCTCAATAACAAGTACTAGACCAACCCTCTATTAAATAAATAGTGCAATAGCAATGAGAGATTTATAAGACTAATATTTAGGCTCAATAACAAATACTAAAACAACCCTCTAGTAAATAAATAGTGCAATAGCAATGAGAGATTTGTAAGACTAATATTTTATGCTCAATAACAAATACTAGACCAACCCTCTAGTAAATAAATGGGGCAGTAGCAATGAGAGATTTGTAAGACTAATATTTAAGGCTCAATAAAAAATACTAGACCAACCCTCTAGTAAATAAATAGTGCAGTAGCAATGAGAGATTTGTAAGACGAATATTTTAGGCTCAAAACAAATACTACACCAACCCTCTAATGTATAAATAGTGCAGGAGCAATGAGAGATTTTTAAGTCTAATATTTTATGCTTAATAACAAATACTAGACCAACACTCTAGTAAATAAATAGGGCAATAGCAATGAGAGATTTGTAAGACTAATATTTAGGCTCAATAACAAATACTAAACTAGCCCTCTAGTAAATAAATAGTGCAGTAGCAATGAGAGATTTGTAAGACTAAAATTTTAGGTTCAATAACAAATAGTAGACCAACCCTCTAGTAAATAAATAGTGCAGTAGCAATGAGAGATTTGTAAGACTAATATTTTAGGCTCAAAACAAATACTAGACCACCCCTCTAGTGTATAAATAGTGCAGGAGCAATGAGAGATTTGTAAGGCTAATATTTTATGCTCAATAACAAATACTAGACCAACCCTCTAGTAAATAAATAGGGCAATAGCAATAAGAGATTTGTAAGACTAATATTTATGCTTAATAACAAATACTAAACTAACCTTCTAGTAAATAAATAGTGCAGTAGCAATGAGAGATTTGTAAGACTAAAATCTTAGGCTCCATAACAAATAGTAGACCAATCATCAAGTAAATGAATAGTGCTGTAGCAATAAGAGATTTGTAAGTCTAATATTTTAAGCTCAATAAGCAATACTGGACCAACCCCTTTAGTAAATAAATACTGCAGTAGCAATGAGAGATTTGTAAGACTAATATTTTAGGCTCAATAACAAATACTAGACCAATCATTTAGTAAATAAATAGTGCAGTAGCAATAAGAGATTTGAAAGACTAATATTTTTGGCTCAATAACAAATACTAGAGCAACCCTCTAGTAAATAAATACTGCAGTAGCAATAAAAGATTTGGAAGACTAATATTTTTAGCTCAATAACAAATACTAGCCCAACCCTCTAGTAAAAAACTAGTGCAGTAGCAATGAGAGATTTGTAAGACTAATATTTTAGGCTTAATAACAAGTACTAGACTAACCCTCTAGTAAATAAATACTGTAGTAGCAATGAGAGATTTGTAAGACTTATATTTTAGGTTCAATAACAAATTTAAGACCAACCCTCAAGTAAATAAATAGTGCAGTAGCAATGAGAGATTTGTAAGACTAATATTTTAGGCTCAATAACAAATACCAGACCAATCATCAAGTAAATGAATAGTGCTGTAGCAATAAGAGATTTGTAAGTCTAATATTTTAGGCTCAATAAGCAATACTGAACCAACCCCTTTAGTAAATAAATACTGCAGTAGCAATGAGAGATTTGTAAGACTAATATTTTAGGCTCAATAACAAATACTAGACCAATCATTTAGTAAATAAATAGTGCAGTAGCAATAAGAGATTTTTAAGACTAATATTGTAGGCTCAATACCGAATACTAGACCAACCCTCTAGTAAATAAATAGTGCAGTAGCAATAAAAAATTTGTTAGACTAATATTTTAGGCTCAATAACAAATACTAGACCAACTCCTTAGTAAATAAATAGTGCAGGAGCAATGAGAGATTTGTAAGACTAATATTTTAGGCTCAATAAGAAATACTAGACCAACCCTCTAGTAAATAAATAGTGCAGTAGCAATGAGAGATTTTTAAGTCTAATATTTTAGGCTCAATAAAAAATACAAAACCAACCCTCTAGTAAATAAATAGTGCAGTAGCAATGAGAGATTTGTAAGACTAATATTTTAGGCTCAATAACGGATACTAGACCAACCCTCTAGTGAATAAATAGGGCAATAGCAATGAGAGATTTTTAAGACTAATATTTTAGGCTCAAAACAAATACTAGACCAACCCTCTAGTGTATAAATAGTGCAGGAGCAATAAGAGATTTGTAAGGCTAATATTCTAGCTCAATAACAAATACTAGACCAACCCTCTAGTAAATAAATAGTGCAGTAGCAATGAGAGATTTGTAAGACTAATATTTTAGGCTTAATAACAAGTACTAGACTAACCCTCTAGTAAATAAATAGTGCAGTAGCAATGAGAGATTTTTAAGTCTAATATTTTAGGCTCAATAACAAATACTAAACCAACCTTCTAGTAATTAAATAGAGGAGTAGCAATGAGAGATTTTTAAGACTAATATTTTAGGCTCAATAACAAATACTCAACTAACCCTCTGGTAAATATATAGTGCAGTAGCAATGAGAGATTTGTAGGACTAAAATTTTAGGCTCAATAACGAATACTAGACCAACCCTCTAGTAAAAAAAATAGTGCAGTAGCAATAAGAAATTTGTTAGACTAATATTTTAGGCTCAATAAGAAATACTAGACCAACCATTTTAGTAAATAAATAGTGCAGTAGCAATAAGAGATTTGTAAGAATAATATTTTAGGCTCAATAACAAGTACTAGACCAACCCTCTATTAAATAAATAGTGCAATAGCGATGAGAGATTTTTAAGACTTATATTTACGCTCAATAACAAATAAAAAACTAACCCTCTAGTAAATGAATAGTGCAGTAGCAATGAGAGATTTGTAAGACTAATATTTTATGCTCAATAACAAATACTAGACCAACCCTCTAGTAAATAAATAGTGCAATAGTAATGAGAGATTTGTAAGACTAATATTTTATGCTCAATAACAAATACTAGACCAACCAACTAGTAAATAAATACTGCAGTAGCAATGAGAGATTTGTAGGACTAATAATTTAGGTTCAATAACAAATACTAGACCAACCCTCTATTAAATAAATAGTGCAATAGCAATGAGAGATTTGTAAGACTAATATTTAGGCTCAATAACAAATACTAAACTAACCCTCTAGTAAATAAATAGTGCAGTAGCAATGAGAGATTTGTAAGATTAAAATTTTAGGCTCAATAACAAATACTAGACCAACACTCTAGTAAATAAATAGTGCAGTAGCAATGAGAGATTTGTAAGACCAATATTTTATGCTCAATAACAAATACTAGACCAACCCTCTAGTAAATAAATAGTGCAATAGCAATGAGAGATTTGTAAGACTAATATTTAAGGCTCAATGAAAAATACTAGACCAACCCTCTAGTAAATAAATAGTGCAGTAGCAAAGAGAGATTTGTAAGACTAATATTTTAGGCTCAATAACAAAGACTATACCAACCAACTAGTAAATAAATACTGCAGTAGCAATGAGAGATTTGTAGGACTAATATTTTAGGCTCAATAACAAGTACTAGACCAACCCTCTATTAAATAAATAGTGCAATAGCAATGAGAGATTTGTAAGACTAATATTTAGGCTCAATAACAAATACTAGACCAACCCTCTAGTAAATAAATAGTGCAATAGCAATGAGAGATTTGTGAGACTAATATTTTATGCTCAATAACAAATACTAGACCAACCCTCTAGTAAATAAATGGGGCAGTAGCAATGAGAGATTTGTAAGACTAATATTTAAGGCTCAATAAAAAATACTAGACCAACCCTCTAGTAAATAAATAGTGCAGTAGCAATGAGAGATTTGTAAGACTAATATTTTAGGCTCAAAACAAATACTACACCAACCCTCTAGTGTATAAATAGTGCAGGAGTAATGAGAGATGTTTAAGTCTAATATTTTATGCTTAATAACAAATACTAGACCAACACTCTAGTAAATAAATAGGGCAATAGCAATGAGAGATTTGTAAGACTAATATTTAGGCTCAATAACAAATACTAAACTAGCCCTCTAGTAAATAAATAGTGCAGTAGCAATGAGAGATTTGTAAGACTAAAATTTTAGGTTCAATAACAAATAGTAGACCAACCCTCTAGTAAATAAATAGTGCAGTAGCAATGAGAGATTTGTAAGACTAATATTTTAGGCTCAAAACAAATACTAGACCAACCCTCTAGTGTATAAATAGTGCAGGAGCAATGAGAGATTTGTAAGGCTAATATTTTATGCTCAATAACAAATACTAGACCAACCCTCTAGTAAATAAATAGGGCAATAGCAATAAGAGATTTGTAAGACTAATATTTATGCTTAATAACAAATACTAAACTAACCTTCTAGTAAATAAATAGTGCAGTAGCAATGAGAGATTTGTAAGACTAAAATCTTAGGCTCAATAACAAATAGTAGACCAATCATCAAGTAAACGAATAGTGCTGTAGCAATAAGAGATTTGTAAGTCTAATATTTAAGGCTCAATAAGCAATACTGGACCAACCCCTTTAGTAAATAAATACTGCAGTAGCAATGAGAGATTTGTAAGACTAATATTTTAGGCTCAATAACAGATACTAGACCAATCATTTAGTAAATAAATAGTGCAGTAGCAATAAGAGATTTGTAAGACTAATATTTTTGGCTCAATAACAAATACTAGAGCAACCCTCTAGTAAATAAATACTGCAGTAGCAATAAAAGATTTGTAAGACTAATATTTTTAGCTCAATAACAAATACTAGCCCAACCCTCTAGTAAAAAACTAGTGCAGTAGCAATGAGAGATTTGTAAGACTAATATTTTAGGCTAAATAACAAGTACTAGACTAACCCTCTAGTAAATAAATACTGTAGTAGCAATGAGAGATTTGTAAGACTTATATTTTAGGCTCAATAACAAATTCAAGACCAACCCTCAAGTAAATAAATAGTGCAGTAGCAATGAGAGATTTGTAAGACTAATATTTTAGGCTCGAAAACAAATACCAGACCATCATCAAGTAAATGAATAGTGCTGTAGCAATAAGAGATTTGTGAGGCTAATATTTTAGGCTCAATAAGCAATACTGAACCAACCCCTTTAGTAAATAAATACTGCAGTAGCAATGAGAGATTTGTAAGACTAATATTTTAGGCTCAATAACAAATACTAGACCAATCATTTAGTAAATAAATAGTGCAGTAGCAATAAGAGATTTGTAAGACTAATATTTTTGGCTAAATAACAAATACTAGAGCAACCCTCTAGTAAATAAATACTGCAGTAGCAATAAAAGATTTGTAAGACTAATATTTTTAGCTCAATAACAAATACTAGCCCAACCCTCTAGTAAAAAACTAGTGCAGTAGCAATAAGAGATTTGTAAGACTAATATTTCAGGCTCAATAACAAATACTAGACCAACCCTCTAGTAAATAAATAGTGCAGTAGCAATGAGAGATTTTTAAGTCTAATACTTTAGGCTTAATAACAAATACTAAACCAACCCTCTAGTAAATAAATAGTGCACTAGCAATGAGAGATTTTTAAGACTAATATTGTAGGCTCAATACCGAATACTAGACCAACCCTCTAGTAAATAAATAGTGCAGTAGCAATAAAAAATTTGTTAGACTAATATTTTAGGCTCAATAACAAATACTAGACCAACTCCTTAGTAAATAAATAGTGCGGTAGCAATGAGAGATTTGTAAGACTAATATTTTAGGCTCAATAAGAAATACTAGACTAACCCTCTAGTAAATAAATAGTGCAGTAGCAATGAGAGATTTTTAAGTCTAATATTTTAGGCTCAATAACAAATACAAAACCAACCCTCTAGTAAATAAATAGTGCAGTAGCAATGAGAGATTTGTAAGACTAATATTTTAGGCTCAATAACGAATACTAGACCAACCCTCTAGTGAATAAATAGGGCAATAGCAATGAGAGATTTGTAAGACTAATATTTTAGGCTCAAAACAAATACTAGACCAACCCTCTAGTGTATAAATAGTGCAGGAGCAATGAGAGATTTGTAAGGCTAATATTCTATGCTCAATAACAAATACTAGACCAACCCTCTAGTAAATAAATAGTGCAGTAGCAATGAGAGATTTGTAAGACTAATATTTTAGGCTTAATAACAAGTACTAGACTAACCCTCTAGTAAATAAATAGTGCAGTAGCAATGAGAGATTTTTAAGTCTAATATTTTAGGCTCAATAACAAATACTAAACCAACCTTCTAGTAATTAAATAGAGCAGTAGCAATGAGAGACTTTTAAGACTAATATTTTAGGCTCAATAACAAATACTAGACCAACCCTCTAGTAAATAAATAGTGCAGTAGCAATGAGAGATTTTTAAGTCTAGTATTTTAGGCTCAATAACAAATACTCAACTAACCCTCTGGTAAATATAAAGTGCAGTAGCAATGAGAGATTTGTAAGACTAAAATTTTAGGCTCAATAACGAATACTAGACCAACCCTCTAGTAAAAAAAATAGTGCAGTAGCAATAAGAAATTTGTTAGACTAATATTTTAGGCTCAAAAAGAAATACTAGACCAACCATTTTAGTAAATAAATAGTGCAGTAGCAATAAGAGATTTGTAAGAATAATATTTTAGGCTCAATAACAAATACTAGACTAGCCCTCTAGTAAATAAATAGTGCAGTAGCAATGAGAGACTTTTAAGTCTAATATTTTAGGCTTAATAACAAATACTAAACCAACCCTCTAGTAAATAAATAGTGCAGTAGCAATGAGAGATTTGTAAGACTAATATTTTAGGCTCAATAACGAATACTAGACCAACCCCCTTACTAAATAAATAGTGCGGTAGCAATAAGAGATTTGAAGGACTAATATTTTAGGCTCAATAACAAATACTAGACCAACCCTCTAGTAAATAAATAGTGCCGTAGCAATGAGAGATTTTTAAGTCTGCTATTTTAGGCTTAATAACAAATACTAAACCAACTCTTTAGTAAATAAATAGTGCATTCGCAATGAGAGATTTGTAGGACTAATATTTAAGGCTAAATAACAAGTACTAGACTAACCCTCTAGTAAATAAATACTGTAGTAGCAATGAGAGATTTGTAAGACTTATATTTTAGGCTCAATAACAAATTCAAGACCAACCCTCAAGTAAATAAATAGTGCAGTAGCAATGAGAGATTTGTAAGACTAATATTTTAGGCTCGAAAACAAATACCAGACCAATCATCAAGTAAATGAATAGTGCTGTAGCAATAAGAGATTTGTAAGTCTAATATTTTAGGCTCAATAAGCAATACTGAACCAACCCCTTTAGTAAATAAATACTGCAGTAGCAATGAGAGATTTGTAAGACTAATATTTTAGGCTCAATAACAAATACTAGACCAATCATTTAGTAAATAAATAGTGCAGTAGCAATAAGAGATTTGTAAGACTAATATTTTTGGCTCAATAACAAATACTAGAGCAACCCTCTAGTAAATAAATACTGCAGTAGCAATAAAAGATTTGTAAGACTAATATTTTTAGCTCAATAACAAATACTAGCCCAACCCTCTAGTAAAAAACTAGTGCAGTAGCAATAAGAGATTTGTAAGACTAATATTTCAGGCTCAATAACAAATACTAGACCAACCCTCTAGTAAATAAATAGTGCAGTAGCAATGAGAGATTTTTAAGTCTAATACTTTAGGCTCAATAACAAATACTAAACCAACCCTCTAGTAAATAAATAGTGCACTAGCAATGAGAGATTTTTAAGACTAATATTGTAGGCTCAATACCGAATACTAGACCAACCCTCTAGTAAATAAATAGTGCAGTAGTAATAAAAAATTTGTTAGACTAATATTTTAGGCTCAATAACAAATACTAGACCAACTCCTTAGTAAATAAATAGTGCGGTAGCAATGAGAGATTTGTAAGACTAATATTTTAGGCTCAATAAGAAATACTAGACCAACCCTCTAGTAAATAAATAGTGCAGTAGCAATGAGAGATTTTTAAGTCTAATATTTTAGGCTCAATAACAAATACAAAACCAACCCTCTAGTAAATAAATAGTGCAGTAGCAATGAGAGATTTGTAAGACTAATATTTTAGGCTAAATAACAAGTACTAGACTAACCCTCTAGTAAATAAATACTGTAGTAGCAATGAGAGATTTGTAAGACTTATATTTTAGGCTCAATAACAAATTCAAGACCAACCCTCAAGTAAATAAATAGTGCAGTAGCAATGAGAGATTTGTAAGACTAATATTTTAGGCTCGAAAACAAATACCAGACCAATCATCAAGTAAATGAATAGTGCTGTAGCAATAAGAGATTTGTGAGGCTAATATTTTAGGCTCAATAAGCAATACTGAACCAACCCCTTTAGTAAATAAATACTGCAGTAGCAATGAGAGATTTGTAAGACTAATATTTTAGGCTCAATAACAAATACTAGACCAATCATTTAGTAAATAAATAGTGCAGTAGCAATAAGAGATTTGTAAGACTAATATTTTTGGCTAAATAACAAATACTAGAGCAACCCTCTAGTAAATAAATAGTGCCGTAGCAATGAGAGATTTTTAAGTCTGATATTTTAGGCTTAATAACAAATACTAAACCAACCCTTTAGTAAATAAATAGTGCATTCGCAATGAGAGATTTGTAGGACTAATATTTTAGGCTCAATAACGAATACAAGACCTAACCTCTAGTAAATAAATAGTGCAGTACCAATGAGAGATTTTTAAGACTAATATTTTGGGCTCAATAACAAATACTAAACTAACTCTCTAGTAAATAAATAGTGCAGTAGCAATGAGAGATTTGTAAGACTAATATTTTAGGCTCAATAACGAATACTAGAGCAACCCTCTAGTAAATAAATAGTGCAGTAGCGATAAGAAATTTGTTATACTAATATTTTAAGCTCAATAACAAATACTAGACCAACCCCTTGGTAAATAAATAGTGCAGTAGCAATGAGAAATTTGTAAGACTAATATTTAAGGCTCACTAACAAATACTAGACCAACCCTCTAGTAAATAAATAGTGCAGTAGCAATGAGAGATTTGTAAGACTAATATTTAAGGCTCAAAAACAAATACTAGACCAACCCTCTAGTAAATAAATATGCAGTAGCAATGAGTCATTTTTAAGTCTAATATTTTTTAGGCTCAATAACAAATACTAAACCAACCTTCTAGTAAATAAATAGTGCAGTAGCAATGAGAGATTTGTAAGACTAATATTTTAGGCTTAATAACGAATACTAGACCAACCCTCTAGTAAATAAATAGTGCAGTAGCAAAAAGAAATTTGTTAGACTAATATTTTATGCTCAATAATAAATACTAGACCAACCCTTTAGTAAATAAATAGTGCAGTAGCAATGAGAGATTTTTAAGTCTAAAATTTAAGGCTCAATAACAAATACTAAACCAACCCTCTAGTAAATAATTAGTGCAGTAGCAATGAGAGATTTTTAAGTCTAATATTTTAGGCTCAATAACAAATACTAACCAACCCTCTAGTAAATAAATAGTGCAATAGCAATGAGAGATTTGTAAGACCAATATTTTAGGCTCAATAACGAATACTAGACCAATCCTCTAGTAAATAAATAGGGCAGTAGCAATGAAAGATTTTTAAGTCTAATATCTTAGGCTCAATAACAAATACTAAACCAACCCTCTAGTAAATATATAGTTGAGTAGCAATGAGAGATTTGTAAGACTAATATCTTAGGCTCGAAACGAATACTAGACTAACCCTCTAGTAAATAAATAGTGCAATAGCAATAAGAAATTTGTTAGACTAATATTTTAGGCTCAATAACAAATAGTAGACTAAACACTTAGTAAATAAATAGTGCAGTAGCAATGAGACTTTTGTAAGACTAATATTTTAGGCTCAATAACAAATACTAGACCAACCCTCTAGTAAATAAATAGTGCAGTAGCAATGAGAGATTTGTAAGACTAATATTTTAGGCTCAATAACAAACACTAGACCAACCAACTAGTAAATAAATACTGCAGTAGCAATGAGAGATTTGTAGGACTAATATTTTAGGCTCAATAACAAGTACTAGACCAACCCTCTATTAAATAAATAGTGCAATAGCAATGAGAGATTTGTAAGACTAATATTTAGGCTCAATAACAAATACTAAACTAACCTTCTAGTAAATAAATAGTTTAATAGCAATAAGAGATTTGTAAGACTAATATTTTAGGCTCAATAACAAATACTAGACCAACCAACTAGTAAATAAATACTGCAGTAGCAATGAGAGATTTGTAGGACTAATATTTTAGGCTCAATAACAAATACTAGACCAACCCTCTATTAAATAAATAGTGCAATAGCGATGAGAGATTTTAAGACTAATATTTAGGCTCAATAATAAATACTAAACTAACCCTCTAATAAATAAATAGTGCAGTAGCAATGAGAGATTTGTAAGACTAATATTTTATGCTCAATAACAAAAAATAGCCTAGCCCTTTAGTAAATAAATAGTGCAATAGTAATGAGAGATTTGTAAGACTAATATTTTATGCTCAATAACAAATACTAGACCAACCTTCTAGTGAATAAATAGGGCAGTAGCAATGAGAGATTTGTAAGACTAATATTTAAGGCTCAATAAAAAATACTAGACCAACCTTCTAGTAAATTAATAGTGCAATAGCAATGAGAGATTTGTAAGACTAATATTTTAGGCTCAATAACAAATACTAGACCAACCAACTAGTAAATAAATACTGCAGTAGCAATGAGAGATTTGTAGGACTAATATTTTAGGTTCAATAACAAATACTAGACCAACCCTCTAGTAAATAAATAGTGCAATAGCAATGAGAGATTTTTAAGTCTAGTATTTTAGGCTCAATAACAAATACTCAACTAACCCTCTGGTAAATATAAAGTGCAGTAGCAATGAGAGATTTGTAAGACTAAAATTTTAGGCTCAATAACGAATACTAGACCAACCCTCTAGTAAAAAAAATAGTGCAGTAGCAATAAGAAATTTGTTAGACTAATATTTTAGGCTCAAAAAGAAATACTAGACCAACCATTTTAGTAAATAAATAGTGCAGTAGCAATAAGAGATTTGTAAGAATAATATTTTAGGCTCAATAACAAATACTAGACTAGCCCTCTAGTAAATAAATAGTGCAGTAGCAATGAGAGACTTTTAAGTCTAATATTTTAGGCTTAATAACAAATACTAAACCAACCCTCTAGTAAATAAATAGTGCAGTAGCAATGAGAGATTTGTAAGACTAATATTTTAGGCTCAATAACGAATACTAGACCAACCCCCTTACTAAATAAATAGTGCGGTAGCAATAAGAGATTTGAAGGACTAATATTTTAGGCTCAATAACAAATACTAGACCAACCCTCTAGTAAATAAATAGTGCCGTAGCAATGAGAGATTTTTAAGTCTGATATTTTAGGCTTAATAACAAATACTAAACCAACCCTTTAGTAAATAAATAGTGCATTCGCAATGAGAGATTTGTAGGACTAATATTTTAGGCTCAATAACGAATACAAGACCTAACCTCTAGTAAATAAATAGTGCAGTACCAATGAGAGATTTTTAAGACTAATATTTTAGGCTCAATAACAAGTACTAGACCAACCATCTATTAAATAAATAGGGCAATAGCAATGAGAGATTTGTAAGACTAATATTTAGGCTCAATAACAAATACTAAACTAACCTTCTAGTAAATAAATAGTTTAATAGCAATAAGAGATTTGTAAGACTAATATTTTAGGCTCAATAACAAATACTAGACCAACCAACTAGTAAATAAATACTGCAGTAGCAATGAGAGATTTGTAGGACTAATATTTTAGGCTCAATAACAAATACTAGACCAACCCTCTATTAAATAAATAGTGCAATAGCGATGAGAGATTTTAAGACTAATATTTAGGCTCAATAACAAATACTAAACTAACCCTCTAATAAATAAATAGTGCAGTAGCAATGAGAGATTTGTAAGACTAATATTTTATGCTCAATAACAAAAAATAGCCTAGCCCTTTAGTAAATAAATAGTGCAATAGTAATGAGAGATTTGTAAGACTAATATTTTATGCTCAATAACAAATACTAGACCAACCTTCTAGTGAATAAATAGGGCAGTAGCAATGAGAGATTTGTAAGACTAATATTTAAGGCTCAATAAAAAATACTAGACCAACCTTCTAGTAAATTAATAGTGCAATAGCAATGAGAGATTTGTAAGACTAATATTTTAGGCTCAATAACAAATACTAGACCAACCAACTAGTAAATAAATACTGCAGTAGCAATGAGAGATTTGTAGGACTAATATTTTAGGTTCAATAACAAATACTAGACCAACCCTCTAGTAAATAAATAGTGCAATAGCAATGAGAGATTTTTAAGTCTAGTATTTTAGGCTCAATAACAAATACTCAACTAACCCTCTGGTAAATATAAAGTGCAGTAGCAATGAGAGATTTGTAAGACTAAAATTTTAGGCTCAATAACGAATACTAGACCAACCCTCTAGTAAAAAAAATAGTGCAGTAGCAATAAGAAATTTGTTAGACTAATATTTTAGGCTCAAAAAGAAATACTAGACCAACCATTTTAGTAAATAAATAGTGCAGTAGCAATAAGAGATTTGTAAGAATAATATTTTAGGCTCAATAACAAATACTAGACTAGCCCTCTAGTAAATAAATAGTGCAGTAGCAATGAGAGACTTTTAAGTCTAATATTTTAGGCTTAATAACAAATACTAAACCAACCCTCTAGTAAATAAATAGTGCAGTAGCAATGAGAGATTTGTAAGACTAATATTTTAGGCTCAATAACGAATACTAGACCAACCCCCTTACTAAATAAATAGTGCGGTAGCAATAAGAGATTTGAAGGACTAATATTTTAGGCTCAAAACACATACTAGACCAACCCTCTAGTAAATAAATAGTGCCGTAGCAATGAGAGATTTTTAAGTCTGATATTTTAGGCTTAATAACAAATACTAAACCAACCCTTTAGTAAATAAATAGTGCATTCGCAATGAGAGATTTGTAGGACTAATATTTTAGGCTCAATAACGAATACAAGACCTAACCTCTAGTAAATAAATAGTGCAGTACCAATGAGACATTTTTAAGACTAATATTTTAGGCTCAATAACAAATACTAAACTAACTCTCTAGTAAATAAATAGTGCAGTAGCAATGAGAGATTTGTAAGACTAATATTTTAGGCTCAATAACGAATACTAGAGCAACCCTCTAGTAAATAAATAGTGCAGTAGCGATAAGAAATTTGTTATACTAATATTTTAAGCTCAATAACAAATACTAGACCAACCCCTTGGTAAATAAATAGTGCAGTAGCAATGTGAGATTTGTAAGATTAATATTTAAGGCTCACTAACAAATACTAGACCAACCCTCTAGTAAATAAATAGTACAGTAGCAATGAGAGATTTGTAAGACTAATATTTAAGTCTCAAAAACAAATACTAGACCAACCCTCTAGTAAATAAATATGCAGTAGCAATGAGTCATTTTTAAGTCTAATATATTTTAGGCTCAATAACAAATACTAAACCAACCTTCTAGTAAATAAATAGTGCAGTAGCAATGAGAGATTTGTAAGACTAATATTTTAGGCTTAATAACGAATACTAGACCAACCCTCTAGTAAATAAATAGTGCAGTAGCAAAAAGAAATTTGTTAGACTAATATTTTATGCTCAATAATAAATACTAGACCAACCCTTTAGTAAATAAATAGTGCAGTAGCAATGAGAGATTTTTAAGTCTAAAATTAAAAGCTCAATAACAAATACTAAACCAACCCTCTAGTAAATAATTAGTGCAGTAGCAATGAGAGATTTTTAAGTCTAATATTTTAGGCTCAATAACAAATAGTAACCAACCCTCTAGTAAATAAATAGTGCAATAGCAATGAGAGATTTGTAAGACCAATATTTTAGGCTCAATAACGAATACTAGACCAATCCTCTAGTAAATAAATAGGGCAGTAGCAATGAAAGATTTTTAAGTCTAATATCTTAGGCTCAATAACAAATACTAAACCAACCCTCTAGTAAATATATAGTTGAGTAGCCATGAGAGATTTGTAAGACTAATATCTTAGGCTCGAAACGAATACTAGACTAACCCTCTAGTAAATAAATAGTGCAGTAGCAATAAGAAATTTGTTAGACTAATATTTTAGGCTCAATAACAAATAGTAGACCAAACACTTAGTAAATAAATAGTGCAGTAGCAATGAGACTTTTGTAAGACTAATATTTTAGGCTCAATAACAAATACTAGACCAACCCTCTAGTAAATAAATAGTGCAGTAGCAATGAGAGATTTGTAAGACTAATATTTTAGGCTCAATAACAAACACTAGACCAACCAACTATTAAATAAATACTGCAGTAGCAATGAGAGATTTGTAGGACTAATATTTTAGGCTCAATAACAAGTACTAGACCAACCCTCTATTAAATAAATAGTGCAATAGCAATGAGAGATTTGTAAGACTAATATTTAGGCTCAATAACAAATACTAAACTAACCCTGTAGTAAATAAATAGTTTAATAGCAATAAGAGATTTGTAAGACTAATATTTTAGGCTCAATAACAAATACTAGACCAACCAACTAGTAAATAAATACTGCAGTAGCAATGAGAGATTTGTAGGACTAATATTTTAGGCTCAATAACAAATACTAGACCAACCCTCTATTAAATAAATAGTGCAATAGCGATGAGAGATTTTAAGACTAATATTTAGGCTCAATAACAAATACTAAACTAACCCTCTAATAAATAAATAGTGCAGTAGCAATGAGAGATTTGTAAGACTAATATTTTATGCTCAATAACAAATACTAGACCAGCCCTTTAGTAAATAAATAGTGCAATAGTAATGAGAGATTTGTAAGACTAATATTTTATGCTCAATAACAAATACTAGACCAACCTTCTAGTGAATAAATAGGGCAGTAGCAATGAGAGATTTGTAAGACTAATATTTAAGGCTCAATAAAAAATACTAGACCAACCTTCTAGTAAATTAATAGTGCAATAGCAATGAGAGATTTGTAAGACTAATATTTTAGGCTCAATAACAAATACTAGACCAACCAACTAGTAAATAAATACTGCAGTAGCAATGAGAGATTTGTAGGACTAATATTTTAGGTTCAATAACAAATACTAGACCAACCCTCTATTAAATAAATAGTGCAATAGCAATGAGAGATTTGTAAGACTAATATTTAGGCTCAATAACAAATACTAAACTAACCCTCTAGTAAATAAATAGTGCTGTAGCAATGAGAGATTTGTAAGATTAAAATTTTAGGCTCATTAACAAATACTAGACCAACCCTCTAGTAAATAAATAGTGCAGTAGCAATGAGAGATTTGTAAGACTAATATTTTATGCTCAATAACAAATACTAGACCAACCCTCTAGTAAATAAATAGTGCAATAGCAATGAGAGATTTGTAAGACTAATATTTAAGGCTCAATGAAAAATACTAGACCAACCCTCTAGTAAATAAATAGTGCAGTAGCAATGAGAGATTTGTAAGACTAATATTTTAGGCTCAATAACAAAGACTATACCAACCAACTAGTAAATAAATACTGCAATAGCAATGAGAGATTTGTAGGACTAATATTTTAGGCTCAATAACAAGTACTAGACCAACCCTCTATTAAATAAATAGTGCAATAGCAATGAGAGATTTGTAAGACTAATATTTAGGCTCAATAACAAATACTAGACCAACCCTCTAGTAAATAAATAGTGCAATAGCAATGAGAGATTTGTAAGACTAATATTTTATGCTCAATAACAAATACTAGACCAACCCTTTAGTAAATAAATAGTGCAGTAGCAATGAGAGATTTGTAAGACTAATATTTTAGGCTCAAAACAAATACTACACCAACCCTCTAGTGTATAAATAGTGCAGGAGCAATGAGAGATTTTTAAGTCTAATATTTTATGCTTAATAACAAATACTAGACCAACACTCTAGTAAATAAATAGGGCAATAGCAATGAGAGATTTGTAAGACTAATATTTAGGCTCAATAACACATACTAAACTAACCCTCTAGTAAATAAATAGTGCTGTAGCAATGAGAGATTTGTAAGACTAAAATTTTAGGTTCAATAACAAATAGTAGACCAACCCTCTAGTAAATATATAGTGCAGTAGCAATGAGAGATTTGTAAGACTAATATTTTAGACTCAAAACAAATACTAGACCAACCCTCTAGTGTATAAATAGTGCAGGAGCAATAAGAGATTTGTAAGGCTAATATTTTATGCTCAATAACAAATACTAGGCCAACCCTCTAGTAAATAAATAAAGCAATAGCAATGAGAGATTTGTAAGACTAATATTTATGCTTAATAACAAATACTAAACTAACCTTCTAATAAATAAATAGTGCAGTAGCAATGAGAGATTTGTAAGACTAAAATCTTAGGCTCAATAACAAATAGTAGACCAACCCTCTAGGAAATAAATAGTGCAGCAGCAATAAGAGATTTGTAAGACTAATATTTTAGGCTTAATAACAAGTACTAGACTAACCCTCTAGTAAATAAATACTGTAGTAGCAATGAGAGATTTGTAAGACTTATATTTTAGGCTCAATAACAAATTCAAGACCAACCCTCAAGTAAATAAATAGTGCAGTAGCAATGAGAGATTTGTAAGACTAATATTTTAGGCT
This sequence comes from Ceratothoa steindachneri, assembly GCA_963969495.1. Taxonomy (NCBI): domain Eukaryota; kingdom Metazoa; phylum Arthropoda; class Malacostraca; order Isopoda; family Cymothoidae; genus Ceratothoa; species Ceratothoa steindachneri. Next base: position 2,920,697 of record OZ018322.1, read on the forward strand.
CAATAACAAATACCAGACCAATCATCAAGTAAATGAATAGTGCTGTAGCAATAAGAGATTTATAAGTCTAATATTTTAGGCTCAAAAAGCAATACTGGACCAACCCCTTTAGTAAATAAATACTGCAGTAGCAATGAGAGATTTGTAAGACTAATATTTTAGGCTCAATAACAAATACTAGACCAAGCATTTAGTAAATAAATAGTGCAGTAGCAATAAGAGATTTGTTAGACTAATATTTTTGGCTCAATAACAAATACTAGAGCAACCCTCTAGTAAATAAATACTGCAGTAGCAATAAAAGATTTGTAAGACTAATATTTTTAGCTCAATAACAAATACTAGCCCAACCCTCTAGTAAAAAACTAGTGCAGTAGCAATGAGAGATTTGTAAGACTAATATTTCAGGCTCAATAACAATTACTAGACCAACCCTCTAGTAAATAAATAGTGCAGTAGCCTTGAGAGATTTTTAAGTCTAATATTTTAGGCTCAATAACAAATACTAAACCAACCCTCTAGTAAATAAATAGTGCACTAGCAATGAGAGATTTTTAAGACTAATATTGTAGGCTCAATAACGAATACTAGACCAACCCTCTAGTAAATAAATAGTGCAGTAGCAATAAAAAATTTGTTAGACTAATATTTTAGGCTCAATAACAAATACTAGACCAACTCCTTAGTAAATAAATAGTGCGGTAGCAATGAGAGATTTGTAAGACTAATATTTTAGGCTCAATAAGAAATACTAGACCAACCCTCTAGTAAATAAATAGTGCAGTAGCAATGAGAGATTTTTAAGTCTAAAATTTTAGGCTCAATAACAAATACAAAATCAACCCTCTAGTAAATAAATAGTGCAGTAGCATTGAGAGATTTGTAAGACAAATATTTGATGCTCAATAACAAATACTAGACCAACCCTTTAGTAAATAAATAGTGCAATAGCAATGAGAGATTTGTAAGACTAATATTTTAGGCTCAAAACAAATACTAGACCAACCCTCTAGTGTATAAATAGTGCAGGAGCAATGAGAGATTTGTAAGGCTAATATTTTATGCTCAATAACAAATACTAGTCCAACCCTCTAGTAAATAAATAGTGCAGTAGCAATGAGAGATTTGTAAGACTAATATTTTAGGCTTAATAACAAGTACTAGACTAACCCTCTAGTAAATAAATAGTGCAGTAGCAATGAGAGATTTTTAAGTCTAATATTTTAGGCTCAATAACAAATACTAGACCAATCATTTAGTAAATAAATAGTGCAGTAGCAATAAGAGATTTGTAAGACTAATATTTTTGGCTCAATAACAAATACTAGAGCAACCCTCTAGTCAATAAATACTGCAGTAGCAATAAAAGATTTGTAAGACTAATATTTTTAGCTCAATAACAAATACTAGCCCAACCCTATAGTAAAAAACTAGTGCAGTAGCAATGAGAGATTTGTAAGACTAATATTTTAGGCTCAATAACAAATACTAGACCAATCATTTAGTAAATAAATAGTGCAGTAGCAATAAGAGATTTGTAAGACTAATATTTTTGGCTCAATAACAAATACTAGAGCAACCCTCTAGTAAATAAATACTGCAGTAGCAATAAAAGATTTGTAAGACTAATATTTTTAGCTCAATAACAAATACTAGCCCAACCCTCTAGTAAAAAACTAGTGCAGTAGCAATGAGAGATTTGTAAGACTAATATTTTAGGCTAAATAACAAGTACTAGACTAACCCTCTAGTAAATAAATACTGTAGTAGCAATGAGAGATTTGTTAGACTTATATTTTAGGCTCAATAACAAATTCAAGACCAACCCTCAAGTAAATAAATAGTGCAGTAGCAATGAGAGATTTGTAAGACTAATATTTTAGGCTCGAAAACAAATACCAGACCAATCATCAAGTAAATGAATAGTGCTGTAGCAATAAGAGATTTGTGAGGCTAATATTTTAGGCTCAATAAGCAATACTGAACCAACCCCTTTAGTAAATAAATACTGCAGTAGCAATGAGAGATTTGTAAGACTAATATTTTTGGCTCAATAACAAATACTAGACCAATCATTTAGTAAATAAATAGTGCAGTAGCAATAAGAGATTTGTAAGACTAATATTTTTGGCTAAATAACAAATACTAGAGCAACCCTCTAGTAAATAAATACTGCAGTAGCAATAAAAGATTTGTAAGACTAATATTTTTAGCTCAATAACAAATACTAGCCCAACCCTCTAGTAAAAAACTAGTGCAGTAGCAATAAGAGATTTGTAAGACTAATATTTCAGGCTCAATAACAAATACTAGACCAACCCTCTAGTAAATAAATAGTGCAGTAGCAATGAGAGATTTTTAAGTCTAATACTTTAGGCTCAAAAACAAATACTAAACCAACCCTCTAGTAAATAAATAGTGCACTAGCAATGAGAGATTTTTAAGACTAATATTGTAGGCTCAATACCGAATACTAGACCAACCCTCTAGTAAATAAATAGTGCAGTAGCAATAAAAAATTTGTTAGACTAATATTTTAGGCTCAATAACAAATACTAGACCAACTCCTTAGTAAATAAATAGTGCGGTAGCAATGAGAGATTTGTAAGACTAATATTTTAGGCTCAATAAGAAATACTAGACTAACCCTCTAGTAAATAAATAGTGCAGTAGCAATGAGAGATTTTTAAGTCTAATATTTTAGGCTCAATAACAAATACAAAACCAACCCTCTAGTAAATAAATAGTGCAGTAGCAATGAGAGATTTGTAAGACTGATATTTTAGGCTCAATAACGAATACTAGACCAACCCTCTAGTGAATAAATAGGGCAATAGCAATGAGAGATTTGTAAGACTAATATTTTAGGCTCAAAACAAATACTAGACCAACCCTCTAGTGTATAAATAGTGCAGGAGCAATGAGAGATTTGTAAGGCTAATATTCTATGCTCAATAACAAATACTAGACCAACCCTCTAGTAAATAAATAGTGCAGTAGCAATGAGAGATTTGTAAGACTAATATTTTAGGCTTAATAACAAGTACTAGACTAACCCTCTAGTAAATAAATAGTGCAGTAGCAATGAGAGATTTTTAAGTCTAATATTTTAGGCTCAATAACAAATACTAAACCAACCTTCTAGTAATTAAATAGAGCAGTAGCAATGAGAGACTTTTAAGACTAATATTTTAGGCTCAATAACAAATACTAGACCAACCCTCTAGTAAATAAATAGTGCAGTAGCAATGAGAGATTTTTAAGTCTAGTATTTTAGGCTCAATAACAAATACTCAACTAACCCTCTGGTAAATATAAAGTGCAGTAGCAATGAGAGATTTGTAAGACTAAAATTTTAGGCTCAATAACGAATACTAGACCAACCCTCTAGTAAAAAAAATAGTGCAGTAGCAATAAGAAATTTGTTAGACTAATATTTTAGGCTCAAAAAGAAATACTAGACCAACCATTTTAGTAAATAAATAGTGCAGTAGCAATAAGAGATTTGTAAGAATAATATTTTAGGCTCAATAACAAATACTAGACTAGCCCTCTAGTAAATAAATAGTGCAGTAGCAATGAGAGACTTTTAAGTCTAATATTTTAGGCTTAATAACAAATACTAAACCAACCCTCTAGTAAATAAATAGTGCAGTAGCAATGAGAGATTTGTTAGACTAATATTTTAGGCTCAATAACGAATACTAGACCAACCCCCTTACTAAATAAATAGTGCGGTAGCAATAAGAGATTTGAAGGACTAATATTTTAGGCTCAATAACAAATACTAGACCAACCCTCTAGTAAATAAATAGTGCCGTAGCAATGAGAGATTTTTAAGTCTGCTATTTTAGGCTTAATAACAAATACTAAACCAACTCTTTAGTAAATAAATAGTGCATTCGCAATGAGAGATTTGTAGGACTAATATTTAAGGCTAAATAACAAGTACTAGACTAACCCTCTAGTAAATAAATACTGTAGTAGCAATGAGAGATTTGTAAGAGTTATATTTTAGGCTCAATAACAAATTCAAGACCAACCCTCAAGTAAATAAATAGTGCAGTAGCAATGAGAGATTTGTAAGACTAATATTTTAGGCTCGAAAACAAATACCAGACCAATCATCAAGTAAATGAATAGTGCTGTAGCAATAAGAGATTTGTAAGTCTAATATTTTAGGCTCAATAAGCAATACTGAACCAACCCCTTTAGTAAATAAATACTGCAGTAGCAATGAGAGATTTGTAAGACTAATATTTTAGGCTCAATAACAAATACTAGACCAATCATTTAGTAAATAAATAGTGCAGTAGCAATAAGAGATTTGTAAGACTAATATTTTTGGCTCAATAACAAATACTAGAGCAACCCTCTAGTAAATAAATACTGCAGTAGCAATAAAAGATTTGTAAGACTAATATTTTTAGCTCAATAACAAATACTAGCCCAACCCTCTAGTAAAAAACTAGTGCAGTAGCAATAAGAGATTTGTAAGACTAATATTTCAGGCTCAATAACAAATACTAGACCAACCCTCTAGTAAATAAATAGTGCAGTAGCAATGAGAGATTTTTAAGTCTAATACTTTAGGCTCAATAACAAATACTAAACCAACCCTCTAGTAAATAAATAGTGCACTAGCAATGAGAGATTTTTAAGACTAATATTGTAGGCTCAATACCGAATACTAGACCAACCCTCTAGTAAATAAATAGTGCAGTAGTAATAAAAAATTTGTTAGACTAATATTTTAGGCTCAATAACAAATACTAGACCAACTCCTTAGTAAATAAATAGTGCGGTAGCAATGAGAGATTTGTAAGACTAATATTTTAGGCTCAATAAGAAATACTAGACCAACCCTCTAGTAAATAAATAGTGCAGTAGCAATGAGAGATTTTTAAGTCTAATATTTTAGGCTCAATAACAAATACAAAACCAACCCTCTAGTAAATAAATAGTGCAGTAGCAATGAGAGATTTGTAAGACTAATATTTTAGGCTCAATAACGAATACTAGACCAACCCTCTAGTGAATAAATAGGGCAATAGCAATGAGAGATTTGTAAGACTAATATTTTAGGCTCAAAACAAATACTAGACCAACCCTCTAGTGTATAAATAGTGCAGGAGCAATGAGAGATTTGTAAGGCTAATATTCTATGCTCAATAACAAATACTAGACCAACCCTCTAGTAAATAAATAGTGCAGTAGCAATGAGAGATTTGTAAGACTAATATTTTAGGCTTAATAACAAGTACTAGACTAACCCTCTAGTAAATAAATAGTGCAGTAGCAATGAGAGATTTTTAAGTCTAATATTTTAGGCTCAATAACAAATACTAAACCAACCTTCTAGTAATTAAATAGAGCAGTAGCAATGAGAGACTTTTAAGACTAATATTTTAGGCTCAATAACAAATACTAGACCAACCCTCTAGTAAATAAATAGTGCAGTAGCAATGAGAGATTTTTAAGTCTAGTATTTTAGGCTCAATAACAAATACTCAACTAACCCTCTGGTAAATATAAAGTGCAGTAGCAATGAGAGATTTGTAAGACTAAAATTTTAGGCTCAATAACGAATACTAGACCAACCCTCTAGTAAAAAAAATAGTGCAGTAGCAATAAGAAATTTGTTAGACTAATATTTTAGGCTCAAAAAGAAATACTAGACCAACCATTTTAGTAAATAAATAGTGCAGTAGCAATAAGAGATTTGTAAGAATAATATTTTAGGCTCAATAAAAAATACTAGACTAGCCCTCTAGTAAATAAATAGTGCAGTAGCAATGAGAGACTTTTAAGTCTAATATTTTAGGCTTAATAACAAATACTAAACCAACCCTCTATTAAATAAATAGTGCAGTAGCAATGAGAGATTTGTAAGACTAATATTTTAGGCTCAATAACGAATACTAGACCAACCCCCTTACTAAATAAATAGTGCGGTAGCAATAAGAGATTTGAAGGACTAATATTTTAGGCTCAATAACAAATACTAGACCAACCCTCTAGTAAATAAATAGTGCCGTAGCAATGAGAGATTTTTAAGTCTGATATTTTAGGCTTAATAACAAATACTAAACCAACCCTTTAGTAAATAAATAGTGCATTCGCAATGAGAGATTTGTAGGACTAATATTTTAGGCTCAATAACGAATACAAGACCTAACCTCTAGTAAATAAATAGTGCAGTACCAATGAGAGATTTTTAAGACTAATATTTTAGGCTCAATAACAAATACTAAACTAACTCTCTAGTAAATAAATAGTGCAGTAGCAATGAGAGATTTGTAAGACTAATATTTTAGGCTCAATAACGAATACTAGAGCAACCCTCTAGTAAATAAATAGTGCAGTAGCGATAAGAAATTTGTTATACTAATATTTTAAGCTCAATAACAAATACTAGACCAACCCCTTGGTAAATAAATAGTGCAGTAGCAATGAGAGATTTGTAAGATTAATATTTAAGGCTCACTAACAAATACTAGACCAACCCTCTAGTAATTAAATAGTGCAGTAGCAATGAGAGATTTGTAAGACTAATATTTAAGTCTCAAAAACAAATACTAGACCAACCCTCTAGTAAATAAATATGCAGTAGCAATGAGTCATTTTTAAGTCTAATATTTTTTAGGCTCAATAACAAATACTAAACCAACCTTCTAGTAAATAAATAGTGCAGTAGCAATGAGAGATTTGTAAGACTAATATTTTAGGCTTAATAACGAATACTAGACCAACCCTCTAGTAAATAAATAGTGCAGTAGCAAAAAGAAATTTGTTAGACTAATATTTTATGCTCAATAATAAATACTAGACCAACCCTTTAGTAAATAAATAGTGCAGTAGCAATGAGAGATTTTTAAGTCTAAAATTAAAGGCTCAATAACAAATACTAAACCAACCCTCTAGTAAATAATTAGTGCAGTAGCAATGAGAGATTTTTAAGTCTAATATTTTAGGCTCAATAACAAATACTAACCAACCCTCTAGTAAATAGATAGTGCAATAGCAATGAGAGATTTGTAAGACCAATATTTTAGGCTCAATAACGAATACTAGACCAATCCTCTTGTAAATAAATAGGGCAGTAGCAATGAAAGATTTTTAAGTCTAATATCTTAGGCTCAATAACAAATACTAAACCAACCCTCTAGTAAATATATAGTTGAGTAGCCATGAGAGATTTGTAAGACTAATATCTTAGGCTCGAAACGAATACTAGACTAACCCTCTAGTAAATAAATAGTGCAGTAGCAATAAGAAATTTGTTAGACTAATATTTTAGGCTCAATAACAAATAGTAGACCAAACACTTAGTAAATAAATAGTGCAGTAGCAATGAGACTTTTGTAAGACTAATATTTTAGGCTCAATAACAAATACTAGACCAACCCTCTAGTAAATAAATAGTGCAGTAGCAATGAGAGATTTGTAAGACTAATATTTTAGGCTCAATAACAAACACTAGACCAACCAACTAGTAAATAAATACTGCAGTAGCAATGAGAGATTTGTAGGACTAATATTTTAGGCTCAATAACAAGTACTAGACCAACCCTCTATTAAATAAATAGTGCAATAGCAATGAGAGATTTGTAAGACTAATATTTAGGCTCAATAACAAATACTAAACTAACCCTGTAGTAAATAAATAGTTTAATAGCAATAAGAGATTTGTAAGACTAATATTTTAGGCTCAATAACAAATACTAGACCAACCAACTAGTAAATAAATACTGCAGTAGCAATGAGAGATTTGTAGGACTAATATTTTAGGCTCAATAACAAATACTAGACCAACCCTCTATTAAATAAATAGTGCAATAGCGATGAGAGATTTTAAGACTAATATTTAGGCTCAATAACAAATACTAAACTAACCCTCTAATAAATAAATAGTGCAGTAGCAATGAGAGATTTGTAAGACTAATATTTTATGCTCAATAACAAATACTAGACCAGCCCTTTAGTAAATAAATAGTGCAATAGTAATGAGAGATTTGTAAGACTAATATTTTATGCTCAATAACAAATACTAGACCAACCTTCTAGTGAATAAATAGGGCAGTAGCAATGAGAGATTTGTAAGACTAATATTTAAGGCTCAATAAAAAATACTAGACCAACCTTCTAGTAAATTAATAGTGCAATAGCAATGAGAGATTTGTAAGACTAATATTTTAGGCTCAATAACAAATACTAGACCAACCAACTAGTAAATAAATACTGCAGTAGCAATGAGAGATTTGTAGGACTAATATTTTAGGTTCAATAACAAATACTAGACCAACCCTCTATTAAATAAATAGTGCAATAGCAATGAGAGATTTGTAAGACTAATATTTAGGCTCAATAACAAATACTAAACTAACCCTCTAGTAAATAAATAGTGCTGTAGCAATGAGAGATTTGTAAGATTAAAATTTTAGGCTCATTAACAAATACTAGACCAACCCTCTAGTAAATAAATAGTGCAGTAGCAATGAGAGATTTGTAAGACTAATATTTTATGCTCAATAACAAATACTAGACCAACCCTCTAGTAAATAAATAGTGCAATAGCAATGAGAGATTTGTAAGACTAATATTTAAGGCTCAATGAAAAATACTAGACCAACCCTCTAGTAAATAAATAGTGCAGTAGCAATGAGAGATTTGTAAGACTAATATTTTAGGCTCAATAACAAAGACTATACCAACCAACTAGTAAATAAATACTGCAATAGCAATGAGAGATTTGTAGGACTAATATTTTAGGCTCAATAAGAAATACTAGACCAACCCTCTAGTAAATAAATAGTGCAGTAGCAATAAGAGATTTGTAAGACTAATATTTTTGGCTCAATAACAAATACTAGAGCAACCCTCTAGTAAATAAATACTGCAGTAGCAATAAGAGATTTGTAAGACTAATATTTTTAGCTCAATAACAAATACTAGCCCAACCCTCTAGTAAAAAACTAGTACAGTAGCAATAAGAGATTTGTAAGACTAATATTTCAGGCTCAATAACAAATACTAGACCAACCCTCTAGTAAATAAATAGTGCAGTAGCAATGAGAGATTTTTAAGTCTAATACTTTAGGCTCAATAACAAATACTAAACCAACCCTCTAGTAAATAAATAGTGCACTAGCAATGAGAGATTTTTAAGACTAATATTATAGGCTCAATACCGAATACTAGACCAACCCTCTAGTAAATAAATAGTGCAGTAGTAATAAAAAATTTGTTAGACTAATATTTTAGGCTCAATAACAAATACTAGACCAACTCCTTAGTAAATAAATAGTGCGGTAGCAATGAGAGATTTGTAAGACTAATATTTTAGGCTCAATAAGAAATACTAGACCAACCCTCTAGTAAATAAATAGTGCAGTAGCAAAGAGAGATTTTTAAGTCTAATATTTTAGGCTCAATAACAAATACAAAACCAACCCTCTAGTAAATAAATAGTGCAGTAGCAATGAGAGATTTGTAAGACTAATATTTTAGGCTCAATAACGAATACTAGACCAACCCTCTAGTGAATAAATAGGGCAATAGCAATGAGAGATTTGTAAGACTAATATTTTAGGCTCAAAACAAATACTAGACCAACCCTCTAGTGTATAAATAGTGCAGGAGCAATGAGAGATTTGTAAGGCTAATATTCTATGCTCAATAACAAATACTAGACCAACCCTCTAGTAAATAAATAGTGCAGTAGCAATGAGAGATTTGTAAGACTAATATTTTAGGCTTAATAACAAGTACTAGACTAACCCTCTAGTAAATAAATAGTGCAGTAGCAATGAGAGATTTTTAAGTCTAATATTTTAGGCTCAATAACAAATACTAAACCAACCTTCTAGTAATTAAATAGAGCAGTAGCAATGAGAGACTTTTAAGACTAATATTTTAGGCTCAATAACAAATACTAGACCAACCCTCTAGTAAATAAATAGTGCAGTAGCAATGAGAGATTTTTAAGTCTAGTATTTTAGGCTCAATAACAAATACTCAACTAACCCTCTGGTAAATATAAAGTGCAGTAGCAATGAGAGATTTGTAAGACTAAAATTTTAGGCTCAATAACGAATACTAGACCAACCCTCTAGTAAAAAAAATAGTGCAGTAGCAATAAGAAATTTGTTAGACTAATATTTTAGGCTCAAAAAGAAATACTAGACCAACCATTTTAGTAAATAAATAGTGCAGTAGCAATAAGAGATTTGTAAGAATAATATTTTAGGCTCAATAAAAAATACTAGACTAGCCCTCTAGTAAATAAATAGTGCAGTAGCAATGAGAGACTTTTAAGTCTAATATTTTAGGCTTAATAACAAATACTAAACCAACCCTCTAGTAAATAAATAGTGCAGTAGCAATGAGAGATTTGTAAGACTAATATTTTAGGCTCAATAACGAATACTAGACCAACCCCCTTACTAAATAAATAGTGCGGTAGCAATAAGAGATTTGAAGGACTAATATTTTAGGCTCAATAACAAATACTAGACCAACCCTCTAGTAAATAAATAGTGCCGTAGCAATGAGAGATTTTTAAGTCTGATATTTTAGGCTTAATAACAAATACTAAACCAACCCTTTAGTAAATAAATAGTGCATTCGCAATGAGAGATTTGTAGGACTAATATTTTAGGCTCAATAACGAATACAAGACCTAACCTCTAGTAAATAAATAGTGCAGTACCAATGAGAGATATTTAAGACTAATATTTTAGGCTCAATAACAAATACTAAACTAACTCTCTAGTAAATAAATAGTGCAGTAGCAATGAGAGATTTGTAAGACTAATATTTTAGGCTCAATAACGAATACTAGAGCAACCCTCTAGTAAATAAATAGTGCAGTAGCGATAAGAAATTTGTTATACTAATATTTTAAGCTCAATAACAAATACTAGACCAACCCCTTGGTAAATAAATAGTGCAGTAGCAATGAGAGATTTGTAAGATTAATATTTAAGGCTCACTAACAAATACTAGACCAACCCTCTAGTAATTAAATAGTGCAGTAGCAATGAGAGATTTGTAAGACTAATATTTAAGTCTCAAAAACAAATACTAGACCAACCCTCTAGTAAATAAATATGCAGTAGCAATGAGTCATTTTTAAGTCTAATATTTTTTAGGCTCAATAACAAATACTAAACCAACCTTCTAGTAAATAAATAGTGCAGTAGCAATGAGAGATTTGTAAGACTAATATTTTAGGCTTAATAACGAATACTAGACCAACCCTCTAGTAAATAAATAGTGCAGTAGCAAAAAGAAATTTGTTAGACTAATATTTTATGCTCAATAATAAATACTAGACCAACCCTTTAGTAAATAAATAGTGCAGTAGCAATGAGAGATTTTTAAGTCTAAAATTAAAGGCTCAATAACAAATACTAAACCAACCCTCTAGTAAATAATTAGTGCAGTAGCAATGAGAGATTTTTAAGTCTAATATTTTAGGCTCAATAACAAATACTAACCAACCCTCTAGTAAATAAATAGTGCAATAGCAATGAGAGATTTGTAAGACCAATATTTTAGGCTCAATAACGAATACTAGACCAATCCTCTAGTAAATAAATAGGGCAGTAGCAATGAAAGATTTTTAAGTCTAATATCTTAGGCTCAATAACAAATACTAAACCAACCCTCTAGTAAATATATAGTTGAGTAGCCATGAGAGATTTGTAAGACTAATATCTTAGGCTCGAAACGAATACTAGACTAACCCTCTAGTAAATAAATAGTGCAGTAGCAATAAGAAATTTGTTAGACTAATATTTTAGGCTCAATAACAAATAGTAGACCAAACACTTAGTAAATAAATAGTGCAGTAGCAATGAGACTTTTGTAAGACTAATATTTTAGGCTCAATAACAAATACTAGACCAACCCTCTAGTAAATAAATAGTGCAGTAGCAATGAGAGATTTGTAAGACTAATATTTTAGGCTCAATAACAAACACTAGACCAACCAACTAGTAAATAAATACTGCAGTAGCAATGAGAGATTTGTAGGACTAATATTTTAGGCTCAATAACAAGTACTAGACCAACCCTCTATTAAATAAATAGTGCAATAGCAATGAGAGATTTGTAAGACTAATATTTAGGCTCAATAACAAATACTAAACTAACCCTGTAGTAAATAAATAGTTTAATAGCAATAAGAGATTTGTAAGACTAATATTTTAGGCTCAATAACAAATACTAGACCAACCAACTAGTAAATAAATACTGCAGTAGCAATGAGAGATTTGTAGGACTAATATTTTAGGCTCAATAACAAATACTAGACCAACCCTCTATTAAATAAATAGTGCAATAGCGATGAGAGATTTTAAGACTAATATTTAGGCTCAATAACAAATACTAAACTAACCCTCTAATAAATAAATAGTGCAGTAGCAATGAGAGATTTGTAAGACTAATATTTTATGCTCAATAACAAATACTAGACCAGCCCTTTAGTAAATAAATAGTGCAATAGTAATGAGAGATTTGTAAGACTAATATTTTATGCTCAATAACAAATACTAGACCAACCTTCTAGTGAATAAATAGGGCAGTAGCAATGAGAGATTTGTAAGACTAATATTTAAGGCTCAATAAAAAATACTAGACCAACCTTCTAGTAAATTAATAGTGCAATAGCAATGAGAGATTTGTAAGACTAATATTTTAGGCTCAATAACAAATACTAGACCAACCAACTAGTAAATAAATACTGCAGTAGCAATGAGAGATTTGTAGGACTAATATTTTAGGTTCAATAACAAATACTAGACCAACCCTCTATTAAATAAATAGTGCAATAGCAATGAGAGATTTGTAAGACTAATATTTAGGCTCAATAACAAATACTAAACTAACCCTCTAGTAAATAAATAGTGCTGTAGCAATGAGAGATTTGTAAGATTAAAATTTTAGGCTCATTAACAAATACTAGACCAACCCTCTAGTAAATAAATAGTGCAGTAGCAATGAGAGATTTGTAAGACTAATATTTTATGCTCAATAACAAATACTAGACCAACCCTCTAGTAAATAAATAGTGCAATAGCAATGAGAGATTTGTAAGACTAATATTTAAGGCTCAATGAAAAATACTAGACCAACCCTCTAGTAAATAAATAGTGCAGTAGCAATGAGAGATTTGTAAGACTAATATTTTAGGCTCAATAACAAAGACTATACCAACCAACTAGTAAATAAATACTGCAATAGCAATGAGAGATTTGTAGGACTAATATTTTAGGCTCAATAAGAAATACTAGACCAACCCTCTAGTAAATAAATAGTGCAGTAGCAATGAGAGATTTTTAAGTCTAAAATTTTAGGCTCAATATCAAATACAAAATCAACCCTCTAGTAAATAAATAGTGCAGTAGCAATGAGAGATTTGTAAGACAAATATTTTATGCTCAATAACAAATACTAGACCAACCCTTTAGTAAATAAATAGTGCAATAGCAATGAGAGATTTGTAAGACTAATATTTTAGGCTCAAAACAAATACTAGACCAACCCTCTAGTGTATAAATAGTGCAGGAGCAATGAGAGATTTGTAAGGCTAATATTTTATGCTCAATAACAAATACTAGTCCAACCCTCTAGTAAATAAATAGTGCAGTAGCAATAAGAGATTTGTAAGACTAATATTTTAGGCTTAATAACAAGTACTAGACTAACCCTCTAGTAAATAAATAGTGCAGTAGCAATGAGAGATTTTTAAGTCTAATATTTTAGGCTCAATAACAAATACTAAACCAACCTTCTAGTAATTAAGTAGAGCAGTAGCAATGAGAGATTTTTAAGACTAATATTTTAGGCTCAATAACAAATACTAGACCAACCCTCTAGTAAATAAATAGTGCAGTAGCAATAAGAGATTTTTAAGTCTAGTATTTTAGGCTCAATAACAAATACTTAACCAACCCTCTGGTAAATATATAGTGCAGTAGCAATGAGAGATTTGTAAGACTAATATTTTAGGCTCAATAACGAATACTAGCCTAACCCTCTAGTAAAAAAAATAGTGCAGTAGCAATAAGAAATTTGTTAGACTAATATTTTAGGCTCAATAAGAAATACTAGACCAACCATTTTAGTCAATAAATAGTGAAGTAGTAATAAGAGATTTGTAAGAATAATATTTTAGGCTCACTAACAAATACTAGACTAGCCCTCTAGTAAATAAATAGTGCAGTAGCAATGAGAGATTTTTAAGTCTAATATTTTAGGCTTAATAACAAATACTAAACCAACCCTCTACTAAATAAATAGTGCAGTAGCAATGATAGATTTGTAAGACTAATATTTTAGGCTAAATAACGAATACTAGACCAACCCCCTTACTAAATAAATAGTGCGGTAGCAATAAGAGATTTGAAGGACTAATATTTTAGGCTCAATAACAAATACTAGACCAACCCTCTAGTAAATAAATAGTGCCGTAGCAATGAGAGATTTTTAAGTCTGATATTTTAGGCTCAATAACAAATACTAAACCAACCCTTTAGTAAATAAATAGTGCAATCGCAATGAGAGATTTGTAAGACTAATATTTTAGGCTCAATAACGAATATAAGACCTACCCTCTAGTAAATAAATAGTGCAGTAGCAATGAGAGATTTTTAAGACTAATATTTTAGGCTCAATAACAAATACTAAACCAACTCTCTAGTAAATAAATAGTGCAGTAGCAATGAGAGATTTGTAAGACTAATATTTTAGGCTCAATAACGAATACTAGAGCAACCCTCTAGTAAATAAATAGTGCAGTAGCGATAAGAAATTTGTTATACTAATATTTTAAGCTCAATAACAAATACTAGACCAACCCCTTGGTAAATAAATAGTGCAGTAGCAATGAGAGATTTGTAAGACTAATATTTTATGCTCAATAACAAATACTAGACCAACCCTCTAGTAAATAAATAGTGCAATAGCAATGAGAGATTTGTAAGACTAATATTTAAGGCTCAATGAAAAATACTAGACCAACCCTCTA
This sequence comes from Ceratothoa steindachneri, assembly GCA_963969495.1. Taxonomy (NCBI): domain Eukaryota; kingdom Metazoa; phylum Arthropoda; class Malacostraca; order Isopoda; family Cymothoidae; genus Ceratothoa; species Ceratothoa steindachneri. Next base: position 2,935,731 of record OZ018322.1, read on the forward strand.
GTAAATAAATAGTGCAGTAGCAATGAGAGATTTGTAAGACTAATATTTTAGGCTCAATAACAAAGACTATACCAACCAACTAGTAAATAAATACTGCAATAGCAATGAGAGATTTGTAGGACTAATATTTTAGGCTCAATAAGAAATACTAGACCAACCCTCTAGTAAATAAATAGTGCAGTAGCAATGAGAGATTTTTAAGTCTAAAATTTTAGGCTCAATAACAAATACAAAATCAACCCTCTAGTAAATAAATAGTGCAGTAGCAATGAGAGATTTGTAAGACAAATATTTTATGCTCAATAACAAATACTAGACCAACCCTTTAGTAAATAAATAGTGCAATAGCAATGAGAGATTTTTAAGACTAATATTTTAGGCTCACTAACAAATACTAGACCAACCCTCTAGTAAATAAATAGTGCAGTAGCAATGAGAGATTTGTAAGACTAATATTTAAGGCTTAATAACAAATACTAGACCAACCCTCTAGTAAATAAATATGCAGTAGCAATGAGACATTTTTAAGTCTAATATTTTAGGCTCAATAACAATTACTAAACCAACCTTCTCTTAAATAAATAGTGCAGTAGCAATGAGAGATTTGTAAGACTAATATTTTAGGCTTAATAACGAATACTAGACCAACCCTCTAGTAAATAAATAGTGCAGTAACAAAAAGAAATTTGTTAGACTAATATTTTATGCTCAATAATAAATACTAGACCAACCCTTTAGTAAATAAATAGTGCAGTAGCAATGAGAGATTTTGAGGGTCTAAAATTTAAGGCTCAATAACAAATACTAAACCAACCCTCTAGTAAATAATTAGTGCAGTAGCAATGAGAGATTTTTAAGTCTAATATTTTAGGCTCAATAACAAATACTAACCAACCCTCTAGTAAATAAATAGTGCAATAGCAATGAGAGATTTGTAAGACGAATATTTTAGGCTCAATAACGAATACTAGACCAATCCTCTAGTAAATAAATAAGGCAGTAGCAATGAAAGATTTTTAAGTCTAATATCTTAGGCTCAATAACAAATACTAAACCAACCCTCTAGTAAATATATAGTTGAGTAGCAATGAGAGATTTGTAAGACTAATATCTTAGGCTCGAAACGAATACTAGACTAACCCTCTAGTAAATAAATAGTGCAGTAGCAATAAGAAATTTGTTAGACTAATATTTTAGGCTCAATAACAAATAGTAGACCAAACACTTAGTAAATAAATAGTGCAGTAGCAATGAGAGATTTGTAAGACTAATATTTTAGGCTCAATAACAAATACTAGACCAACCCTCTAGTAAATAAATAGTGCAGTAGCAATGAGAGATTTTTAGGTCTAATATTTTAGGCTCAATAACAAATACCAGACCAACCATTTTAGTAAATAAATAGTGAAGTAGCAATAAGAGATTTGTAAGACTAATATTTTATGCTCAATAACGAATACTAGACCAACCCTCTGGTAAATAAATAGTGCAGTAGCAATGAGAGATTTGTAAGAATATAATTTTAGGCTCAATAACAAATACTAGACTAGCCCTCTAGTAAATAAATAGTGCAGTAGCAATGAGAGATTTTTAAGTCTTTTTTTTTGGCTCAATAACAAATACTAAACCAACCCTCTAGTAAATAAATAGTGCAGTAGCAATAAGAGATTTGTAAGACAAATATTTTAGGCTCAATAACAAATACTAGACCAACCCTCTAGTAAATAAATAGTGCAGTAGCAATGAGAGATTTTTAGGTCTAATATTTCAGGCTCAATAACTAATACAAAACCAATCCTCTAGTAAATAAATAGTGCAGTAGCAATGAGAGATTTGTGAGACTAATATTTTAGGCTCAATAACAGATACTAGACTAACCCTCTAGTAAATAAATAGTGCAGTAGCAATGAGAGATTTTTAAGTCTAATATTTTAGGCCCAATAACAAATACTAAACCAACCCTCTAGTAAATATATAGTGCAGTAGCAATGAGAGATTTGTAAGACTAATATTTTAGGCTCAATAACGAATACTAGACCAACCCTCTAGTAAATAAATATTGCAGTAGCAATGAGAGATTTGTAAGACTAATATTTTAGGCTCAATAACAAATACTAGACTAGCCTTCTAGTAAATAAATAGTGCAGTATCAATGAGAGATTTTTAAGTCTAATATTTTAGGCGCAATAACAAATACTAAACCAACCCTCTAGTAAATAAATAGTGCAGTAGCAATGAGAAATTTGTAAGACTAATATTTTAGGCTCAATAATGAATACTAAACCAACCCTCTAGTAACTAAATAGTGCAGTAGCAATGAGAGATTTTTTAGTCTAATATTTTAGGCTCAATAACAAATACTAGACCAATCATTTAGTAAATAAATAGTGCAGTAGCAATGAGAGATTTGTAAGACTAATATTTTAGGCTCAATAACAAATACTAGACCAACCCTCTATTAAATAAATAGTGCAGTAGCAATGAGAGATTTGTAAGACTAATATTTTAGGCTCAATAACGAATACTAGACCAACCCTCTTGTAAATAATTAGTGCAGTAGCAATGAGAGATTTTTAAGTCTAATATTTTAGGCTCAATAACAAATACTAAACCAACCCTCTAGTAAATAAATAGTGCAATAGCAATGAGAAAATTGTAAGACTAATATTTCAGGCTTAATAACGAATTCTAGACCATTCTCTAGTAAATAAATAGTGCAGTAGCAATAAGAAATTTGTTAGACTAATATTTTAGGCTCAATAACAAATACTAGACCAACCCCTTAGTAAATAAATAGTGCAGTAGCAATGAGAGATTTGTAAGCTAATATTTTAGGCTCAATAAAAAATACTAGACCAACCCTCTAGTAAACAAATAGTGCAGTAGCAATGAGAGATTTTTAAGTCTAATATTCTAGGCTCCATAACAAATACTGAACCAACCCTCTAGTAAATAAATAGTGCAGTAGCAATGAGAGATTTTTAAGTCTAGTATTTTAGGCTCAATAACAAATACTCAACCAACCCTCTGGTAAATATATAGTGCAGTAGCAATGAGAGATTTGTAAGACTAATATTTTAGGCTCAATAACGAATACTAGACCAACTCTCTAGTAAATAAATAGTGCAGTAGCAATAAGAAATTTGTTAGACTAATATTTTATGCTCAATAACAAATACTAGACCAACCATTTTAGTAAATAAATAGTGCAGTAGCAATGAGAGATTTGTAAGACTAATATTTTAGGCTAAATAACAAATACTAGACTAGCCCTCTAGTAAATAAATAGTGCAGTAGCAATAAGAGATTTTTAAGTCCAATATTTTAGGCTCAATAACAAATACTAAACCAACCCTATAGTAAATAAATAGTGCAGTAGCAATGAGAGATTTGTAAGACCAATATTTTAGGCTCAATAATGAATACTAAACCAACCCTCTAGTAAATAAATAGTGCAGTAGCACTGAGAGATTTTTAAGTCTAATTTTTTTGGCTTAATAACAAATACTAAACCAACCCTCTAGTAAATAAATAGTGCAGTAGCAATGAGAGATTTGTAAGACTAATATTTTAGGATCAATAACGAATACTAGACCAACCCTCTAGTAATCAAATAGTGCAGTAGCAATAAGAAATTTGTTAGACTAATGTTTTAGGCTCAATAACAAATACTAGACCAACTCCTTAGTAAATAAATAGTGCGGTAGCAATGAGAGATTTGAAGGACTAATATTTTAGGCTCAATAACAAATACTAGACCAACCCTCTAGTAAATAAATAGTGCCGTAGCAATGAGAGATTTTTAAGTCTTATATTTTAGGCTCAATAACAAATACTAAACCAACCCTCTAGTAAATAAATAGTGCATTAGCAATGAGAGATTTGTGAGACTAATATTTTAGGCTCAATAACAGATACTAGACTAACCCTCTAGTAAATAAATAGTGCAGTAGCAATGAGAGATTTTTAAGTCTAACATTTTAGGCCCAATAACAAATACTAAACCAACCCTCTAGTAAATATATAGTGCAGTAGCAATGAGAGATTTGTAAGACTAATATTTTAGGCTCAATAACGAATACTAGACCAACCCTCTAGTAAATAAATATTGCAGTAGCAATGAGAGATTTGTAAGACTAATATTTTAGGCTCAATAACAAATACTAGACTAGCCTTCTAGTAAATAAATAGTGCAGTATCAATGAGAGATTTTTAAGTCTAATATTTTAGGCGCAATAACAAATACTAAACCAACCCTCTAGTAAATAAATAGTGCAGTAGCAATGAGAGATTTGTAAGACTAATATTTTAGGCTCAATAATGAATACTAAACCAACCCTCTAGTAACTAAATAGTGCAGTAGCAATGAGAGATTTTTTAGTCTAATATTTTAGGCTCAATAACAAATACTAGACCAATCATTTAGTAAATAAATAGTGCAGTAGCAATGAGAGATTTGTAAGACTAATATTTTAGGCTCAATAACAAATACTAGACCAACCCTCTATTAAATAAATAGTGCAGTAGCAATGAGAGATTTGTAAGACTAATATTTTAGGCTCAATAACGAATACTAGACCAACCCTCTTGTAAATAATTAGTGCAGTAGCAATGAGAGATTTTTAAGTCTAATATTTTAGGCTCAATAACAAATACTAAACCAACCCTCTAGTAAATAAATAGTGCAATAGCAATGAGAAAATTGTAAGACTAATATTTCAGGCTTAATAACGAATTCTAGACCATTCTCTAGTAAATAAATAGTGCAGTAGCAATAAGAAATTTGTTAGACTAATATTTTAGGCTCAATAACAAATACTAGACCAACCCCTTAGTAAATAAATAGTGCAGTAGCAATGAGAGATTTGTAAGCTAATATTTTAGGCTCAATAAAAAATACTAGACCAACCCTCTAGTAAACAAATAGTGCAGTAGCAATGAGAGATTTTTAAGTCTAATATTCTAGGCTCCATAACAAATACTGAACCAACCCTCTAGTAAATAAATAGTGCAGTAGCAATGAGAGATTTTTAAGTCTAGTATTTTAGGCTCAATAACAAATACTCAACCAACCCTCTGGTAAATATATAGTGCAGTAGCAATGAGAGATTTGTAAGACTAATATTTTAGGCTCAATAACGAATACTAGACCAACTCTCTAGTAAATAAATAGTGCAGTAGCAATAAGAAATTTGTTAGACTAATATTTTATGCTCAATAACAAATACTAGACCAACCATTTTAGTAAATAAATAGTGCAGTAGCAATGAGAGATTTGTAAGACTAATATTTTAGGCTAAATAACAAATACTAGACTAGCCCTCTAGTAAATAAATAGTGCAGTAGCAATAAGAGATTTTTAAGTCCAATATTTTAGGCTCAATAACAAATACTAAACCAACCCTATAGTAAATAAATAGTGCAGTAGCAATGAGAGATTTGTAAGACCAATATTTTAGGCTCAATAATGAATACTAAACCAACCCTCTAGTAAATAAATAGTGCAGTAGCACTGAGAGATTTTTAAGTCTAATTTTTTTGGCTTAATAACAAATACTAAACCAACCCTCTAGTAAATAAATAGTGCAGTAGCAATGAGAGATTTGTAAGACTAATATTTTAGGATCAATAACGAATACTAGACCAACCCTCTAGTAATCAAATAGTGCAGTAGCAATAAGAAATTTGTTAGACTAATGTTTTAGGCTCAATAACAAATACTAGACCAACTCCTTAGTAAATAAATAGTGCGGTAGCAATGAGAGATTTGAAGGACTAATATTTTAGGCTCAATAACAAATACTAGACCAACCCTCTAGTAAATAAATAGTGCCGTAGCAATGAGAGATTTTTAAGTCTTATATTTTAGGCTCAATAACAAATACTAAACCAACCCTCTAGTAAATTAATAGTGCATTAGCAATGAGAGATTTGTAAGACTAATATTTTAGGCTCAATAACGAATACTAGACCAACCCTCTAGTAAATAAATAGTGCAGTAGCAATGAGAGATTTTTAAGACCAATATTTTAGGCTCAATAACAAATACTAAACTAACCCTCTAGTAAATAAATTGTGCAGTAGCAATGAGAGATTTGTAAGACTAATATTTTAGGCTTAATAACGAATACTAGACCAACCCTATAGTAAATAAATAGTGCAGTAGCAATAAGAAATTTGTTGAGACTAATATTTTAGGCTCAATAACAAATACTAGACCAACCCCTTGGTAAATAAATAGTGCAGTAGCAATGAGAGATTTGTAAGACTAATATTTTAGGCTCAATAACAAATACTAGACCAACCCTCTAGTAAATAAATAGTGCAGTAGCAATGAGAGATTTGTAAGACCAATAAAGAGAGGGCGAAAGCGGTACTTTTATTTACGACGAAGAAAATAGTAGTATTCTAGGAATTGCATTGATCATCCGGGAGAAGTCTTCAAAAGAGCAGCTCAGTGACTTCTACAGGTAACTGATCTTTCGACCTTTGGCGGCGGTCAGCAAAATAATGATTTATCTCCGCTCGTTAGCAGAACGGGATAAGGCCAAAACTCCAGCCAGGAAACGCCTTACTTTTACTTAACAATTCGAGGTAAAAAACGAAACCCTTTGAATCCGCTGCCCTTCTGCTTCCTACCTCATTGATCTTATCGAGGCGGATTTTTATCAGCATTTATCTGATCTATCAGGATTTATCTCACCTTGTAGACGAAAGGTTATCACTGAGTGAAGTGAAATGATGGAATTTCGTATATGACACAAGAAATGACAGTAATTATCGACTAATAAATTTTGGTATTTATGAGTGGAAATTTTTCGTTACTTATGGTTTTGTTGTAATGATGATAATAACTGTTGTACTCCTCTGCAATAATATTATACAGTGGAGCTCACTTGAAACCTGAAATATATTTAATATTTATTTAAGATATATATTCATGATCTGCGTTCATAATTTAATTCGCATTTGAATAGGAGGATAGTTTGTTGGTGACATCAAGCAATGGCTAAGTTATCTGTAAAGCATTGATGTTAGGAGCTATTTGGTTACCCTTATATTTTAACCACAAGAATAAAGGTGCATGCACACTGCGCTGATGACACGTGTTAACACGCCATATGACGTGTCAACACGTGTTAGCAAAAAATCTGGAACATGCGTTCTCATAATGAAGTTCACACTGGTCTGATATGTCGCGTAACACGTCAGCTGACGTGTTACGCGACATATCACGTGTTAACACGCATCAGATGAAAATCAAAACTCCCAGATATTCGTCAGAAGGAAATCTGCGTCAGATAGGTGTAGTAGGCACATATTATTGTATAGTGTTTTTATATTATTGTATGTTTTGAAGTATTCTATAGTGTTTCGATATTATTGTATATTTTGAAATTATTCTAGTGTTTCGATTTTATTCAACGGGTACTATTGTATGGTGACAAATTGATAAAATAAAGTAAAAGTGTTTTCGTTATGGAGGAACAGTTAATAGAATATGTTAGAGGATACGATCACTTATTTAATCCACAAAACAAGGATTATAGGGACCTGAAGGCCAGAAGAGAAGCTTGGGAGGAAATCAGCGAACGAATTGGTATTTCAGGTAAATTAACATTATATTTATTTTATTTATTGAATACAATATATAAAGAATACAGTTCGGTAGCAGTTTCAAATAGCTTTTTAAGCAGTAGTATACTAATTTCATTTGCTTGCTTGTTTGTTGAGAATTTTCTATTTTTAAAGGTCACAATAATTTACCGTTGAATTCCTCTCTGGTTAATGTGTATTCCTGCCTTTACGAATAGCGTCCCACTGCCATGGGCATTTTATAGCTCCTTCTTGTGTGACAAAATGCTTCTTGAAACTTTATCGTACTGCAGCAGCTTCTCGCACATGATTTCTTCTGACTGATTGTAGATCTCCTAATGCCTGAATTTCTGTCTCGGATGCCTGAATACCTTCTTCGAAATTCGTATTCCTGGAAACACGAAGCATGTTGTGAAGGCAGCAGGAAGCCAGTACAATTGAATCAACTGTTTCTGGTTGAACTTCAAGCGGTTTCAGGAAAACCCTCCACCGCCCATCAAGAATGCCAAAGGCGTTTTCCACAACTCGCCTTGCTCTCGACAACCTATAATTAAAAATCTTTTCTTCATCTCCATTGATTGAATTTTTAGCGATAGGTCGCATAATGTACGTTTTAAAAGGAAACGCTTCATCTGCTACCATGACAAAGTCACATGGATCACCAGAAGCGTCAAGTTTTTCAGCTTTAGGAAAATTAAGCAGATTTTTGGCACATTTTTTACCCAAATTAGACCTTTCAAATGTTCCACCGTCACTATTCCTTCCAAAAGCTTCTACATCAATCATAATAAATTTATAATTGGCATCTACCAACGCCAGCAAGACAATGGAATGATTTCCTTTATAGTTGTGGTAAGAGGATCCCCCATTGTAAGGGCATCGCATTTGAATGTGTTTACCATCCATTGCTCCTAAGCAATGTGGAAACCCCCATATCTCTTCAAAATCTTTCGCAATTTCTTTCCACTTTATTTGTTCTGGCTCTGGAATATGAATAGATTTAAGTGATTCCCAAATTGCTTGGCAACATTCTTTCACTATTTGTCCAGCCGTACTGAAGCCCATTCGAAAGGAGAATCCAAGTGATCTGTATGAATTTCCTGTCGCCAAATACCTGAAAAAGATAAAATAAAAAAATAAAGCTTCCTTTCTTATAACAATAATTATCATAATAATAAAATATGAATATTTTTAATTTCTTTATTAATCATAAAGTTATCTTTTGCAGCTGACGCATGCAAAGACACATGGACAAAACTTCGGAATGCTTATACAAATGCCAGAAAGAGAAGGAACACAAAATCTGGTCAAGCAGCTAAGAATGTTCCTAAGTGGAAATATGAAGACCAAATGTCATTTTTGATCCCAACATTGGAACCACGAAGGTATGTATGATAAATCATTTAAACACACTAATTTCACGTGAAATTTAATCATTCTTTAATGTCCTTTGCTGCAGTGGTTGGAGGAAAGCCCCAAAGTTGAAAACAATTTGTGCTTTTACATACTTTTATTAATTGTTTTTTTTATTTTTCTATTGTTTCAGTACCCATGGCAATGTGGAACCACTTTGTCCAAGTGTTGATGATGTGTCTAATGCGGTTATCAATGAAACTACTGAAGAGGACTTAAACAGAAGCCAAGTAGACAAAAATGCAGCATCAGAGAAGGGTGCCGATGACAATGGTAATCAAGAAACTACAATTGAAGATCGTACATCAACTCCCAAACCAAAGTATAGGAAAAGGCAGACGGTGGATTCATCCATGAGTGAAATAGTAAACATCATGAAGAATAACAGCCGTATGCGGGCTCAAACTCTTCAACTTTCAGAAGGCCACAAAACGGATAGAGACGAAACAGAAATGTTCTTTTCAAGTATTGCCAGCTCTGTTAAAAAACTTAGTGCCATTGAACAAGCCAGAATAAAGATGGAAATAAGCAATATGGTGTTCAAGGCCCAGATTCGGGAGATGGAGCAGCAAAACCTTTATCAAAACACTGCATCTGGCCCCTTTCTTCCACCCGTAGTACCAATCCCATCACCCTCTCCCACATCCTCTATTACATCCTTTGGTGAATCAAACCCCAATTGCTATTCTACCTCGAGTACAGCACCTTCTACCCCTTTACCCAAAATGGAACATTCTACATGTCCTACAGGAATGGCCACACCATATTTTTCTATGTAATATCTTACATATTTATGTGGTTCATGTACCTAATTAGCTGAAAATAAAATTAAGACATCATTGTGCAAGTTTTACTCACCTCAAGCATACAGCAAGTCTCTCTTCTGCTGGTATACATTTCCTTAGTTGAGTGTTGGATTTTGTAATTGCTGGTTTTATAATGTGTAAAAGGTTGTAGAACTCTTCTTTTGTCACCCTAAAGTACATAACAAAACGATCTTCCTCTGACAGTAGTTGAGGAAATAGGTGATGAAACTCACCTAAACTTTCCCTTTTGGCGTTTATAACATTTGTTTGAGTTTTTTTTCCAGAAGTAACAAGGGCTATAGCTATTGCTACTAACTGCTCCTCTTCTTCATCGAGTTCATTTAACATATTATGATTTATTTTCAATATCTGCAACACAAAATTAGAGGATTAAATAGAAAGAACGTGCTCACTCCACAAAAAATCAAATCTTTCTGACGTAACATGCATCAGATAAATGAAAACGTTGTTGTGTTATATGATGCAATCTGTTGCTTTGTGTTAACACGTCATATGGCGTGTTAACACGTGTCATCAGCACAGTGTGTATGCACCTTAAGACACATTTTCTGTCATATAAAAAGGTATCGTGGCAAGAATAGATAATTCAATTTGGTTCAATTAGGAAAATGCAGAAAAATTCGCTCATTTAAAGAATAGGCACTTCAAGCAACTAAATTTTAAGAATTGGCACTTTGAGCAACCTCATTTCAAGAATAGGCAGTTCGACCAACCTCATTTCAAGAATAGGCACCTCTAGCAACCTCATTTAAAAAATAGGCACTTCTAGCAACCTCATTTCCAAAATAGGAACCTCAAGCCACTTCATTTCAAGAAATGACACCTTAAGTATCCTTATTTCAAGAATAAGCACCTCGAGCAACCTCATTTCAAGAATAGGCACCTCTAGCAACCTCATTTAAAAAATAGGCACTTCTAGCAACCTCATTTCCAAAATAGGCACCTCAAGCAACTTCCTTTCAAAAAATGACACCTTAAGCATCCTTATTTCAAGAATAAGCACCTCGAGCAACCTCATTTCAAGAATTGGCACTTGACATGGAATAATGCACTAACTGTAAAATCGTTCAATTCAGGAATGGACACCTGGTGCAAATAAAAGACGCCTATGACTCGTATAGGACTTGCAAGGTAGGTGAAAAGAAAAAGGATTTTTTAAAGATGAGACACCCTAAGTTTTTTTTTACCCTAATATAACCTAACCTAACCTAAACTAATCTAGAATATATTAGGTTAAGTTAGATTAGATTATATTAGGGTGAAAATATCCTTCGGATGCCTCATTTTTACAAGATCCCCGAAAACTATCTTAATATACCAAAGGAAAATTTATTGAATAAATTTGAAAAAAATCCAACATATAAAAAGAATGTACATATTATAAATTCAAAAGATAAGCAAAAAAGTTGAATATCTTTTAAATATCATATAGTTCAGATATAGGATACCATAAGGTCTGTAATGGGTTTGAGGAAAACTTGTCTTGAGTCAATTCAAGAAAAGGCACTTGGCGCAACCTCAATTTAAAAATAAGCACCTCATTTATGGTCAATTCAAGGTGAGGCACTTCAGGTGCCTTATCCTCAATTGATCCCTCAATTTTCCGGATAAAGTAAAGAATAACGCCTCCCAAATATCACATGTCAAGAATAACATTTGCATTATATATATTATTTAAAGCAACAAATTCAATGAAAATGAACAGTATTCTAATTTATTAAAAAGGAAATACAGTGGCAATTTCGTTACCTAAATTAATTAAACTGCTAACTTTATTTCTTTCCACATGAACTGTTGTTGTTAATTAACTGGAATGAATTCGCGTTTGCATCATCGCATTTTGTTAATTTCTGCCATACGTCTTCTGCCAGGCTATTCAATGTTTTGTGTATGAACGCCTGTCTGTGGATAACCGAGGTGTAAACGGTGGTTAACGGTTCTGTGATGTTAAATTAGATTATTGTTAATTTTTTTCTTGGGGGGAGGGCGAGCCATTCATCACTGGATAATTGATCTATTTCTCATAACTTTTTCGATTATTGGCAGAAGTGTTTCTTGTTATCCTTGTTCAACTACTTTCAAATGCCCTACTGCTGGTGAATGACCAGAATCGACTAGCACAAACACTTAACTTCCATGTACCCTACTTCGATGGTGTTTCGGTTAAGTTAACTTGGGAAAACCTAACCTAAACCTATCACCCTAGAGTAGCGATCCCAATTTTACCATGTCAAGAATAGTGACTCCCAAATTTCCCTTGTCAATTAAAACGACCCTTGTAAGTATTCTGTTTCCTATATTTCACTTGATTTATAAAATGTATATTTTACCTAGCATAAGTGAAAGTGTAAAGATGTAAAGCAGGATGATGTAGTTCCTTTCACTCTTGAAACTGATTGAATATACTACCCATGTTCTGATTTAACATGTTTGATTATTATTGAAAAGATAAACGAAACGGGCGTAATCCAACAGGGCACGTCAGTAGACATAGATTTAGTTACGAGAGAAGAGTCCGGCAAAACAGACCAGACTGGGTAAAATTGTACTAAGAATTTCCTTGGAGTTATCTCAACCCTGAATTCTGGGTTCGATAGTGAGCGTTCAAGGATTCCAGCACCAGTAAGCAAACATGCACTGATGCAATGGACAGGGTGAATCTACTGGTCAACAAAACCGAGGAGTAATGATGGCTTGAGACGTTCGTAATTTCCGAACCACTAACGAGGAGAGTTTTCAAGAACGATTGTCCTGAGATGCCCGAAGCCGACACTCACCACTGGCCCGGCTCACGGCAGCAAACGGACCTTCTCTTTGTCCGGTTCTCTCCGGCTGTTAAACTCGTTCTAAGGAGGAGTGGAAAGCTCTTCCGGCCTCAGTGCTCCGTGCATCTCGAACTAGATTGAGACTACCCAAGCTTTATTTCTTCTAAACAATTCCATTTTACCCTTTTATCTCAACTGTATTTGAAAGCATCTTCTGACGCATTTTCTTGATCGGCGGATACTATCGCAGACTAGTCGCCAACCAGCTTTCGTCCATTCATCGATATTCGTGGTTGAGAGGGGAGGGGAGCTTGTTCAGCCTTCCTTCTTGGCTCAGGCTGAAGTGGCTTGTTTTAATATCTCTGAATTATTCCTACCATTTTCTTCTTCTACTGCACCCCATCTTACTTTGCTTTATCTATCTTTTTACTAAACGAGTAAAAGATACCGAGTGATATCTGGTGATTTGTGTGCCTTCCATGCTACAACGCCCGAAGTTTGCCCCCACCAGCCCCAAAGCCTGCAGGAGAATCCGTGGCAATATATCTTCCTCACATTTCACAGTCTCAATCAGCAGCACCACGGTTCTTTTTTACTGATCTCTCCTTACAAACTTTCCGTCCAATCTATCCTCGTTGCTATTGCTCCTTAAATTCGAGATCAAATCCAACCTTCCGGAGCTCCTCGGAATAACAAGGCTATTTTCACTCACCGGAGAATGAGATGGGTGTCAGACGGGCGAAGAAATAGCCAGCATGGTCAAAAAGGCAAGGATGACCATAACCACATAAACCTCTTTTTAATTCTGCATAAACGTGGGGTAGGGAGGGGGTGTAATAAACATGCAGGAAAAGGTTTCACCAAACGACGATATGACTCTGAAGTTCGAACTTAAACTTATTTGGAATGGTGAGCAAGTCCTTGGAGAGCCAGTAGATATCGGGCGCCAACCGAATACATCCGTTCAGTTGTGAAAAATCGAACTTTCAAAACACTAAGCTAAATTTAAGTGTATTTGCTCCAAATAAATTTAATACTGAATTTCCCCCAAATAAATTTAAGTGTATTTCCCCTAAATAAATTGAATACTTTATTTCCCCCAAATAGATTTACAATTGTATTTCCAATAAAAAATAATAATAAGGGTGGGGGGGGTACATTTATACGATATAGTGAATTCTGAAGAATATCCGTGGCATTCAAAAGTCTCGCTACACTTTTAAATTTTAATTAAATAAAAAATCTTTATGGATTGGAACAAAATTAGTCGTGAACTTTAAATAGACTGCTAGAATTAGTCCTATAATGAAAAAATTCCTCTTCTTCCTTTTTCTTCGGGTCCGGAGAGTTCAACGTGAGAGCCTTCTTTTTCGAGACACATTGCCCACTTCTTCATGCATTCCTCTCCGACTCCGATTAGCATCACCCCTGTAACAAGATTGCAGGTATTCCTTATACGTTCCTCTAACTCTTCGGCACTCCTGGGCTTTGATGTATAGACTTTGCTTTTCAGGAAGCCCCACAGAAAGAAGTCACACGGTGTCAAATATGGAACACGTGGCGCCTACTCTAGAGGTGCTTGAAGAGCTGCCCATTTATCAAGGAACTTGTGATTCAAGAAATCACGAACTGTTTTAACATAATGTGGAGAAGCACGATTTTGTTGGAAAAAACAATCATCAACATTAGCTACACGTTCCAATTCAGGGATTTTTTTTTTTCGAAACATCGCTAGATAATTTACACCTGTCACAATAACAGTACGTTGAGGATCATCTTTGACGAAAAATGGTCCAAGGAGCTCTTTAGAAGAGCACCATACAACGTGCTTTGTATGTAGATTTGCTCTTGTATTCTTCAACAACGACTTGGGTTGTTTTTACCCCCAAACCGAGTGATATGTCGATTCACGTGACCAGATAAGTGAAAAATTCCTTTATCAATGAAAAGCATGTTATCCAAGATAGAAGGGTCATTTTCGTGATAGTGTATGAGTGTCTCACATAGCTCTATCCTTCGATCAAAGTCCTCTTCCATAAGTTTTTAAACAACTTGTATCTTAAAAGGAAACATGAATGGATAATTCCTGCGAGGCTCTGTTTATGGACTTCCCTTGGCTTCTGTTGGAAGTTTCTTCAACGATAGCAAAGTTTTCCTCAGAACGGCTATTTCTAGGTCTTCCTGTGCGTGGCCTATCACCCACAGAGCCTGTTTCTGTAAATCTTTTATTAATGGAATAAATTGTAGAGTCCGCTGGGCAATTAGGCGTCTCATAGAAAGCATGGGATCGTCTTTGAATTTCGGTTGAACATTGGAAAACTTCCTGCCAGGCAGTGATTTTACACTTCGTTTTCAAAGTCAATTGATCACCCATTTTGACCAGATGTAAGGTTCAACTTATATATAAAAAAATTCTAATTTAGTGAACTATATTATACTACGAAATTGAAATCCTCGGTTTAAAATCTGAAAACATAATAAAAAAAATGTAGCGGGACTTTGGAATGACCCCGTATTAGATAGATCATCGGGAAAGTTCGTGCCTCTTTTGAAAAAAAAAAAAATTGAGCTAATAGGCCTCTTTATCCTAATAAGTGAAAATAAGGAGGAGGGAAGCCTATAACCTTTTTGTTCCTGTCAACTTTGCTATTTACACTACCGAGCAAAATAAAAAAACAATTTTCCTTTATTAAAATAATTTTTGAAAATATGATGTGTAGGTAAATGAGATTTCCTCCATTGTATATGTAAAAGGCATGTATTTAATATATTTTATGAAGATTTCATATGATCCAATCGTATATTCAAGAAATTATATTAAATAAACTAACAAAAAAATATTGACACGGGAAAAGTAAGAGAACGACCATTCATAGCATTACTTAGCAAGCAAATACTCAAGAAAGAAAGCAAGATTTGACAATGATGAAACTTAAGTCACCTCAAAATAGGCCTTGAAGACTGTGTTTTCTATTACTTCGTAGCAACGACGACCGCAGGACCTCACCAGTTTCTTGAAAAATTCTGATGTTATTTTGTTCGATATTTGTTCAATTTCTGTCCATAAATCCGTCACAGTTAAAGGCTGCTGGTCTCAAACTTTGTCTCTAATGATCTTCCTTGAGTTTCTCAATTGGTTTTAGGTCCGGGATCTAAACAGGTTATTTCATAACTTCGATATCTTCTCGTTGTGCAGTATGGCATGGTGCGTTATCTTGCATAAATAATGATGGCTGGTTCAAAGATGCTCGGAGTGAAGGTATGACATGTTGTTGTACGAGATTTTGGTACACATTCGCATTTACCAGTCCAATTATTCTCACTAGCGGACCAACTCCTTCAGAAGAAAATACTCTTCATAGCATGATGTTGCCTCATCTATGCTCGGCAGGCCTTTTGACACATTTTCGGTTGTCTGTCACTTGCAGCGCGTCTAACAAAGCGTCTGCCATCAGATCCAACTATATTAAATTTACTTTCGTCGCTAAATTCTTTTCCAATCTTCATCTCTCTTCATCCCGCCGCCACCACCCGATCATTTACCATCATAACGTATACTGCTCGTAGGAGTAAAACATTGGGATACACGGCTTAAGTACGCAGTACACGTAATAAGTTCTATTTTCCTGCCGAATATGTACTGTGAATCGTGAATGCATTTGTTCAACCAAGAGAAGAATCGGAAGAAGAAAAGTAAACAAATAATGACCGTAGAGAGGGCAATAGCCAGGAAGAGAATAATGTGCGAATGACGAGGGCAGAGATTGGAAGAGAACAAACAAATAAATGACGGAACCATAAAGGAAGAGTCGGAACGAGTACAGAGAGAAATTGATGACGCGCAAGGAGAAACCCACACACACAAGCGAAACACTCGGTCCCACTCACACATATTAACATAATAATGATAATTGTCAAGGGGTGTCCGATTTTTGGTACGACTACTTCGTTATTTCCTTGCTCGAGATCGGGATTTTAAGATAATGACAAAGTATAAAAAAAAACTTTGCTTGACTTCTGTAGGGAAGTTTTGGGGAAGGAAGATGGCGCAAGAATCAGAGGGTGAGTTGCGGCAAGAAAAAGGGGAGAGTTTAGGTCTTCTTAAGTAGTAGCATTAGGAAGACTTCTTGAACTTGAAACACTATCCTCATTGTCTAGCCACTTCAGGAAGTCACCGGGTGAGTACATTCTTGATGTTCGAAGTAGGATTCGGTAACTAATTAGCACTTAATTAGTAAAGCGGTGAATGTAGTCGCGCGGGGGGGGGGGAGAATCCCGGCCTAAAAGGAGGGACAAAGGAAAACTATTTAATATTACGGCTTCCCAAAGGGAAGTTAAATGGCTCCCTGATATTTTGCAAGAGATAAGAAGTAATACAGGCAAATGCGAGGGAAAAAGAGGCTCACCAGGAACAGGGCGTCGTTGAATCGAGACTGAGATTCACTACTCTCTGCAAAAGCGAGCTGGGCCTCGAGACGAGCCGGTCGGTTTGACCTGGCGACGGGTAATTAAAAAGGTAAAGGAAGGAGCTTAGGGCGTCTCTATTGATAATAATAATAATAATAATAATAATAATAATAAAAGAATGGTGTTGGTGGTTAATAGAACGTAAAAGGAGATAGCGGGAACCCATGACATGGGGCAAAGTGAAGAAAGACAACTAGATTCGAGGAGACAGCAAGAAAAATGAACACGGCCCATGACTAGGTGTATAGAAAAAGGACCAGGTGTCAAGAGGAGGGTAAAATAACAAGGAGAAAAGACCCAAGGCATGTGGCAGACGGAGGAAGAAAGGAAAAAGGGGCCGAGCACAAGAGACAGATAAAAGGTGAACGGATAGGACCCCGTGGTGAGGGTCTGACAAACGGAGAAATAAGTAATACATGAAGAAAAAGAAAGAAAAAACAAGAGTAAGATAGAAGAAGAAAGGATTGGCTCTTGGCAAGAGACGGGTAAAGAATTAATAAAATTTCCGTTGACATGAATCAGACAGAAGAAATTTTCTAACCTATAGCAAACGGAAGAACGGGGAAGAAAGGGATAAGTGCTGAGGTAAAATCAGACCGAAGAAGAAAGGGAAAGAGAAATAGCGAGGATAAGAACAACATAAGAATAAATTAGTATGAATATTGTAAGGGAAATCCCGAAGAAGAGAAAGGCAAAGGGTCCCTCGTACATGTCTGGAAGAGTACCCCTCGCAGATGCAGGAACAGTCTGGCGATGGAGAGGACTATACTTGGAGAATAACAGTTATACTTTAGTGGTTATTATTAATATTTAAATTATTATTATTAATAAGAATTCTGGTTCTCACTCACTCGTCGTTTTGTCCATCTATCGCTCTCTATATCTCGTAGTAGTGTGTATTATCATCGCACTGTTAGCGGCGCCACACATATTGAGGTAAAAGATACTGTAATGACGTGATCTATTATTGCGGTTTACTAGTCTTGTCGATACTTCAATACTAGGTGGTCTCTTAAGGTCCTGTAGAAATAACCAGTCAGTCCACGCCCGTCACCCACTCTATCAAGATAACGACCTACTTAAGAAAAAGCTATAGACACAACTCTAGCCTACTGTTTTCCTATCATAGCCTAAATTACATATTGCATTATTCTATTTACTAACCCCTACTAATAACTTATTGTGTCAATTACTACCACATCTGATGCACCACGTCATCATCGGTGAGTTTTCTAAATAATAGTTGTTATAACCTAATTGATAATAGATATACCATAGATACTATAACTTAACCTAGTCTCTCCTGAATTGTGAGATTCAAATAAAGATCAGAACAACATTCGCAGGTAAGACCACCCTCTCCCCTTTCCTCTCAGTCGCTTTTTATGGGCCACGGAACTGGGCCCACGGGGCGGGTGTTCGTTAAAGCACGTGCAGCACGACCTTAATAGATCTTATGTTTTGCCATGAATCACTGTAGCGCAGTCGGTTGGCACTCGCTTCTCGCACCTTAGGTCGCTCGTTCGATCCCAATTTCAGTGCAGACAAAGAGAGGAATAGCGGAAGGTACAAGAGAGAGAGGAAGGAAGTGAGGGAGTTTCAAGAGGGGGAGGGGGTTAAAATGAGCGGGAAATATATTTGAAATGAAAAAGAGGAAAGAAATGGCCGCATAACAAGAGTGATAAGAGAATAAGAAATAATTGGAAAAAGCTGAGGCGAGGGGAAGGTGATTTTGCTGATCGCGCAAAGATGTAAGAATGCTCTCTGGGGTAGCAGCGTTTATGATCAAATCTTTTCTCCATTATGTTTGAGAACAGTTACTTTACAGTGTTACAGTCAGGGAAATAAGTACCTTGTGAACAATATAACTTACAAAAGTTCTTAAGAAAACATCAAAGAATTAAATGAAATTGTTTTTTGCTACTTTTTTTATTAAAGTATCTAATAAAAAAGTATTTAATAAAGTCCATTCAGCCCTTTATCTTGGTGCCCATTATCATAAATAAGCCATATGTTATTGAAAAATGCAAATACACCATTAGCCTTTCCCTATTAAATACAATAATCATTAAACACTGCTAACCTAAATCAGTGGTTATTATTCTGGGGATCACACCCCCAGATGTGGTGGTCGGTAATTTCCAGGGAATTGCTCTAATGTATTTTTTTATACTCTTAACGAGAACATACGCTAATATTGAGAAGTTTATAGAAAATGCAAAGGTATCCCCTATTGCTTTAGTTTTTCTTGTCTAGTTTAGTAGACTATAAGAAACTAAAGTTATAAGCATAAGGCAATACTGAGTAGGCCCTAAATATATTAGGTAGATTACTTACAAGACTTAATTCTATAATCCATAATTAATTTTCCATATTTACTAATCATAATTTATTAAGAAATGAATAATTACGTTTCTTTATAAATGCTACATTGCTATAACAGTTAATTAACATACTTTTACACGCGTTCTTTCAGTTTTCTGGAAGTCTCGATTTGATCTGAATTTCCGCTGCAGAACCTATAAAAATAGGGCTACAACTACACACACATACACTCTTACCTGCTTGGTCGCCTACGCTTGCACGCAACTCTGCAAATATTGTGTATTTCAAATTAGTGTTTGTCTGACTGCAGGTATGTTTTACTTCAGTTTTTATGTTTACCTAAAAAATGTAAGCAGCCATAAGTGTGTTGTCTAGGTGTCGCTTTTTTTCAAAGGAGTAAAGTTCAATTTTTAAAGAAGTAAAGTTCAATTGTACCAATTTAGAGCCATGAAATGACACATATGACCATAAGACATATGGTTATTCTCCCTAGAGATTTCAAATCTGCCATCGGATTTGACGTTGGGTGACGCTACCAAGAGACAGAAGTCTCATTTAGCCATTTAGCCATTCATAGGCACTTGTAAGTGATTTGAACCATGGGAAACCATCAATGCAATAACCATTTATCATCTTATCACAAAAGGTCACAGGTCTCTGGAGGGACTTTCCCTCTTGTTTATGATGTATGGGACTTCATTCAGGAGAACCAATTTGCATCGGATTAGCAGGTAGGGGTAATATAAGGGTGAAAGAAAAAAATCATTCTGTGGTAGGTACATTTCATCGTGAAGCTTTAGCATCCAGAACTTTACTTGCTGACATGAGGGATCTCCTTAACATGGCTATCAAGGTACTCAACTTTATCAAAGCTCTTTTAACTTTTGTGTAAAGATATGGAATCTGGACAAGAAACCTAGTCAGTCTTTTCACTCGGACTTACGATGACTATCAAAGAGGAACATGCTTGGACGGATTTATGAACTGCGAGAAGTAGCAGATCTCAATGACAGGTTCCAGTTTGTTGTTTTTAAGCTATCTTCAGCTTACCTGGTCGACATCGTCAAAGCACTGAATCCTCTCAACCTTAAACTACAAGGGAAAAACATCATCACGCACTACGGTACCATTCAAATCTTGATGGGCAAACTAGACCTCTTGAAGTATCGACTTCGCAGAGAAATATAGTCAGTTAGAGTCACTTGGATTCTGCTCTTATTCAGGCTAACCTTAGTTTTTAGGTTAAGAAACATTTAATCACTCATCTAACTCACTTGAGAAAATAACTCATCAGATATTTCCCAGATATAGATTAAAAGCCTGAAGGCTGGATATTTATTTATCATGGCCCTATTTTAATGTGAACTTGCTAATATTTCAGATGAAGTCCATGGGGAGTTTCTTGAGTTGACGTTCAACTCCACAGCTAAGGATAATTTCAAAGAACTTGATCTTGAGGGGCACTGAGTTACGTATCTTCCCGTTTCCCATCTGATCTCACATCAGGCTCTTCTGATTTTAACAATGTTCGGATCTACGTATCTTTGTGAAGCTGGATTTTACACGCGCGTTGTTGTAAGACTAAATACAAAACTGGCTAAATGTTGAGGGGAACTAACGCTCTGATATTCAACCACTCATTCAAAATCTAGTAGCTAAAAGGCAGTGTCAATTATGTATGTCACTAATTCATACTCAATGAAGATATTAAAAACACTTTTTCACTTTTCTTTCAAATCTGGGATAGAATGCTATTATGATGCAAAGGGGGGCGTGGAGGGAGAAGTAGTAAAAAGTTTACGAACTACTGCCCTACTAGACCTTACAGAATAGCTAATTCCAAAAGTTGTTATGCCTAATAGGTTTATTATACTCTTTTTATAAATAAATTCTACAAAATACTGAGGGTATTGCTTTAAATATTTAAATTCAAAGGTTGCTTCTCATTAATTGCAACAATTCTCATTCAAATATATTTTATTCCATTTTAATACAACTTTATTGGCTTATTCTCAAAGCTAAATAATTTATAGGCAGCGAATCTTTATTTTATTATTGTCATTTATTTGTGGGAATTATTGATCAATTTTGAGAAGAAAAAATGATTTTTTAAAAAAATGTTATTTCCTAAAATTAAGAATAATAATATTTAAAAAACTAAGATGATAATATGTTCCTAATACAAAAGTATTTGACAAGTTGCACTGGAGCTGAAAAAAAGTGGGTATTGATTTGAGCCACATACATTTGGCATACTTTGACTTTGCGTTTTTATCATGGCATCGAGGGCATTTACTTTTTGATTGCCCGCCTCCTACATCTGATATCTGCTGGTGCTAAGTGAAATGTTCTTTTTAGGTATCACTTTCGACGAAAATGCTTCTCTTTGGGTATCACTTTCGACGAAAATGCTTCTCTTTGAGTGTCACTTTCGACGAAAATGCTTCTCTTTGGGTGTCACTTTCGACGAAAATGCTTCTCTTGGGGAATCATTTTCGACGAAAATGCTTCTCTTTGGGTATCCCTTTCGACGAAAATGCTTCTCTTTGGGTGTCACTTTCGACGAAAATGCTTCTCTTTGGGTATCACTTTCGACGAAAATGCTTCTCTTTGGGTATCACTTTCGACGAAAATGCTTCTCTTTGGGTATCACTTTCGACGAAAATGCTTCTCTTGGGCTATCATTTTCGACGAAAATGCTTCTCTTTGGGTATCACTTTCGACGAAAATGCTTCTCTTTGGGTATCACTTTCGACGAAAATGCTTCTCTTTGGGTATCGCTTGCGATGAAAATGCTTGGGTTATTCGTTTACGGGCTTTCCATTTTCCCTCGGCAAATTTTGGAGAATAAATTCTTTGAAACTGCAATAAATACCTGATCGCACCTTTAAGATATAATTACCATGCATTTACCATGCCACATCAAAACCAAAACGAGAAGAGGAAACCATACCTTTTCCTCTAAGGCCAACCCTAAATGATCTCTCTTTTCATTAAAGTATCAACTCCACCCAAGAATTTATTATAATGAAAAATTACATTTGGACACTTTACTTCTATCCTTTGCCCTTTTTTCTTGACTTGTTGCATTAGTGTTACTGAAAAACATTATGCTGCAACTGTTACTACTTTATTGTCCTGAGAGTTTACAAGAGTGAGAGAATTGTAAACTTTGCTGACATAATCATACCAAATGTCTACCATAATATCCGAAATATAGAAAAATGCTATAAATACGATCCAAGCCAGGGCACAAGAATGCTTTTATGTAAAACCGATGAAAAAAATCGTCAACAGAAGCACAGGTCCTGTCAACATTTCAAGCGCTCGAGTTCATCAGTAATTCGATCTTGGATTTCTTCTTGAGAGTCAGTTGGGAATTGACTTTTTCTCCAGCTCTTATCAATTCCGACGAGACAACTTTAAATCTTTCAAACGCATAATACTTCCACGCCTTAAATTTTTCGATTCATGATTGCATCGTTTCTGCTGCTTCTCCACGCAGAGAAAAAACTATAAATAATACATAAGAGAAGACAAATCTACGGAACAAAATGACTAAATATGGCTTTTCTATATTAAAGGAAAAAGTTCATGTAGTAACATATGAGTACAATTCTTGATAATTAATAACCCCAAACCTCAAAATTCCACTGATGTGGTGTTGCATGAGAGGAAGTAGATTTCTGTGCACATTTCATTGACTACATATTTCTACAATATCCGGACGCACTAAAAAATGACCCGAAAATCAGATAATTACATCTCTCCTGGAATTAATTAATTCTAGGTAGGTATTACGCTGAAAAGTGCCAATTAGCTAAGGTGAAATGTCACTGATGAACTTGGCTTCATTTGACACCCAGAACCTCTCCAAATTTAACCTTTATAAATCTATTAAAGCTCACGCTGTGATTCGCTTTATCATAAAGGTCATGAATTATCTATCTAATCATCTCTCTCTCAGGTTTGTACACCTAAAGACAGACTCGGGCAGATGCCCACACTTCCAACGCCGGGCGGTATGTATACAGTATATCTGCTTCAGCCAACTCCATTAGCCCCGGAACGCTTCAATGTGCTTCTGCCAGACCTCTACTGGGAAAAAGAGATACTCTTTTAGATTAGGAGCCAAAAACCGTCTCCAGCCTGATCTTTAACAGTAGAGTTTTACTTTCAAGTCGGACGCTCATCAGGAATGTACATTTGGGACCTACATACCTCAGAAATGCACATGTGGTCACTCGATAGGCTAACAATTCACATGTGAAGCCATTGATACATCAAAATTCACATGTGCAGTTTTGATAGTTTATACATACACATGGCAATCCTAGGTACATAAAAAAATGCATATGTGAACGCTTAATACGTTGTAAATGCACATGGAAATCCTCGATACGTCGCAAATTCATATTTGAACTCTTGATGAGTAGTAAGTAGACACAAGAGCTCTTGACACGTAAGAAATGCTCATAGCAACTCTTTTTACAACACAGGGGGCAAGAAGGTATATTTAATTAGGTAAATAGTTGTTTGTACGTTCACTCATTCGCCTTGATACTTCAACCACATAAAGTTATGTCTGCAGTGTGTGTGTGTGTGTGTGTGTGTGTTGTTTATGTCGCTCTGTTTGAGTGTATATGTGGTGGTGAAATAAAGAGGGAAATATATATATATATATATATATATATATATATATATATATATATATATAATATTGAGGATAAATCCGAGAGCCACGAGAAACGGATGTAGCATCTTTTAATTTTTCACTACGTTTCGAAAACTACAAGTTTTCATCTTCAGGCTAGAATAAGTTTACAAAGTTAATATGCATAAAGAAAACTTGAAAAGGCCAACAAGACATTATTTTACAGGTGACCAATTACAGAATATCAGTAGAAAGTACTACAAGTTAAATTTAATATGACTTGGCAACAGTTAAATTTGCTTTAAGACTGACTCAAAAATTAGTTCATAAATTTAAAGATTATTGCAGAAATTAATTGCAAACTAAGAGAAATTGACTTGGCATTATTTAAAGATAATAAATTTAAACTTTTTTTTTATTATTATTAAATTTTGTAAAGACTAACAGTTAAAAACATTTAATATAAAAACGGAAAATTTGGGTACTTACTAAAGCGGATCCATCCTAGAGAGTGAATGGTAGGTTTAACAAAGGGGCTAGTATATATATAGGTTACATTGACGGTTGGTTTATTAAAAGGCAAACCAACTAACAAACTGTAGTTAAAATTAGTTAATTAATAATGATATTGCACTTAAATCTTCATTGAGTGTAGGTTTGTAGTGTTTTATATATAGAGATTCGAGGGTTCTTAGGCAATGTTTGTTGTTGTTAAAGGCTAATACTTTAAAATTCTCAATAGAAATGTTAGTTTTACAGCTTATGGTGTGTTCCCTAATAGATGACTTTTCCTTTCTATTTAATATTTTGCTTGTACGCCAACTAATCCCCATATGAGCAGAGAACCTAGCTCCAAGAGACCTAACAGTGCTACCAATGTAAGAGGCTCCAGTACAACTGGGACATTTAAATAAATAGACATTATCACTGCGGAACTCCAAAGAGATAGGATCTTTACTTTTAAAGAAACTTCCTATCGATAGTTTGTTTATAAAAACTATTTTGGGGTTGATTTGGGGAAAATATCTTTTATAAATAAATAAGATTTTTCTTTTAAAAGTATCGTTCAAAAAACCCATCTCTGAAATTAGTAAATATATGGGCATTTTAGGAACTTTTATGCAGGGTTGAGGGGGGTCAATGAGATTATCAAATAGCTTTTTTAAAACTCTATCATATAGGTCAGAAGGAAATAAATTATTTATAAAATACTTCCTAAGAAAAATAAATTCATTATGGATTGATTGGTAAGTGGATGATAGCGAGAAACTTCTATGTATTAAAGTTTTAATGAATTTATTTTTCTTAGGAAGTATTTTATAAATAATTTATTTCCTTCTGACCTATATGATAGAGTTTTAAAAAAGCTATTTGATAATCTCATTGACCCCCCTCAACCCTGCATAAAAGTTCCTAAAATGCCCATATATTTACTAATTTCAGAGATGGGTTTTTTGAACGATACTTTTAAAAGAAAAATCTTATTTATTTATAAAAGATATTTTCCCCAAATCAACCCCAAAATAGTTTTTATAAACAAACTATCGATAGGAAGTTTCTTTAACAGTAAAGATCCTATCTCTTTGGAGTTCCGCAGTGATAATGTCTATTTATTTAAATGTCCCAGTTGTACTGGAGCCTCTTACATTGGTAGCACTGTTAGGTCTCTTGGAGCTAGGTTCTCTGCTCATATGGGGGTAGTTGGCGTACAAGCAAAATATTAAATAGAAAGGAAAAGTCATCTATTAGGGAACACACCATAAGCTGTAAAACTAACATTTCTATTGAGAATTTTAAAGTATTAGCCTTTAACAACAACAAACATTGCCTAAGAACCCTCGAATCTCTATATATAAAACACTACAAACCTACACTCAATGAAGATTTAAGTGCAATATCATTATTAATTAACTAATTTTAACTACAGTTTGTTAGTTGGTTTGCCTTTTAATAAACCAACCGTCAATGTAACCTATATATATACTAGCCCCTTTGTTAAACCTACCATTCACTCTCTAGGATGGATCCGCTTTAGTAAGTACCCAAATTTTCCGTTTTTATATTAAATGTTTTTAACTGTTAGTCTTTACAAAATTTAATAATAATAAAAAAAAAAAGTTTAAATTTATTATCTTTAAATAATGCCAAGTCAATTTCTCTTAGTTTGCAATTAATTTCTGCAATAATCTTTAAATTTATGAACTAATTTTTGAGTCAGTCTTAAAGCAAATTTAACTGTTGCCAAGTCATATTAAATTTAACTTGTAGTACTTTCTACTGATATTCTGTAATTGGTCACCTGTAAAATAATGTCTTGTTGGCCTTTTCAAGTTTTCTTTATGCATATTAACTTTGTAAACTTATTCTAGCCTGAAGATGAAAACTTGTAGTTTTCGAAACGTAGTGAAAAATTAAAAGATGCTACATCCGTTTCTCGTGGCTCTGGGATTTATCCTCAATATTAAATGCAGGCTTCACGGCCGAGCTCCATATGGATATATATATATATATATATATATATATATATATATATATATATATATATATATATATATATATATATATATATATATATATATATATATATATATATGCAATGTCCCGCAGGAAAAAATGAAAAGGTGTTTCCAAGTACTTTCGAACTTTGTTAAGTTCCTTATCAAGGATAACTACAAGAAATAATATTATATTAGAGATATATATATATATACGAAAGAAAAGTATGAAAGACAGCCTCCATTCAAAAATAAAAAATAATAATTTTTTAATTGTCACTGCTCTGTTTTGTACATTGTATTTCCCCCCCTTTTGCTCATCGTGTCTTATAATCTCTCTCGTTAGGCTTTCTCCAATTCCTTTATTCTGTTACCCTTTCGTCTTCTCCGTTTGACCTTACTACCTGCCTCTTGTAATTCTTAATGTGATCTTTACCTTTCCCCTTCCGTCTTCCTCATTGGTGATTTCTTGTTTTTGAGGCGGTCTTTCATACTTTTCTTTCGTATATATACCTCTAATATAATATTGTGCCCGCTCGATTGCAAGTCCAATGGTACCCTCTTTGAATGGACCGTAAGGTCTCCTAGGGTACCTTTTTTCCTTGTTGTTACTCCTTGTTGTTAAAGTTCGAAAGTAATTGGAAACACCTTTTCATTTTTTCCTGCGGGACATTGCATTCATTTGCTACCCTCACGTGATACTTTGTGAGTTTTTCATATATATATATATATATATATATATATATATATATATATATATATATATATATGTATATATATATATATATATATATATATGTATATATATATATATATATATATATATATATATGTATATATATATATATATATATATATATATGTATATATATATATATGTATATATATATATATATATATATATATATATATATATATATATATATATATATATATATATGATCTGTCTCACTAAAATGGCCATGAAGGGTGAGAATTGACCGTACAAGAAAATCCACCACCTAAGTATCACTTCTGACTCTGCAGAGGAACTCCGAAGTACTCATTCGAAGTAAATACAAAGTCGAGAACGATCAGACATACACCGGGTGCTCCTCATATCTTATACTGTATAGCTGGTGTGATTCCGTTGCACTTGCTCATTTGAACCTTGATACAGTAACTCTCAGCATGACCTTGCGTAGATAAGGATCTCTCATTATATCAGCGAATAACACGATAAAAAAAGCCACGTTTATGCATAGCCAGCAAGTGTTGATCGAAACAAGGTTATGCCTAATGGTAAAATTCGTTCCACTATTTCGCATATATTTTACCACCTAATGTGCTACAATGCGCAGTACTTCCTAATGCGCTACCATGCAATTACCCTCCTGGTGGCGAAAAGTACAAGTGAATGCAAGGAGTAAATTGATACCGTGTTTTATGATAATTTTTTTTATTTTTTTATTATTATCATCATCAGTATTTGATTGCATGTAGAAGTATGGCCAAGTGTACGGGGATATACGCACACAGACTTGCAACAAAGGTTATTGTTCTAAGATGCGATTTGAATAGTTAGCTACAGCTGCGTGACCAACGAATATTGCAAACACAACGACAAGAATAGATTTTAATATACAGTAGATAAAAGGTACACAAATATATATATATATATATATATATATATATATATATATATATATATATATATATATATATATATATATATATATGTATAAACGAATAAGAAGGAATTAGGTTCCGAATACGTATTGGATAACCAGGGTTATTAAATGATTATAATTGGGGAATGGGGTAGGGAGAGTTTCAGTTTCTTTAACCTCGAGAGTTAAGTGGGGCGAACTTGGGGAGGGGGGGGCTTAGGGACCTTGATTACTCACGGGTGTAGACGGGAACTCGAATAGGGTGATCCAAACTCTGATTTAGTGAGATGCGGGCCTCTTGTCCTCAAGAGGTCACCGGACGAACCTCGGGGAGGGGGGAGGGGGAAGAGACTTCTCCAAACTTGGATTGAGTGAGCTATTGGGCCTCTTTTCCTCAAGAGGTCACCAGAAGAACTTCGGAGGACAGCTTCTCCAATCCTTGATCCGAAGGCGGTTGAGAAAGGCTGACGTTGCCCCAAGAGACTTTTCTCCCTGATACGAAGTTCCGAGTGTGATGTCCAGCTCTTCTGTGGCCTGCGACCATCACTAAGCACTTCTCGGGTGAGAGCGTCGTTTAAGAGTACCTCCCTTCTGGGAAGCCTCGTCTAACCGAATCTGCGGGTAATCCTTGAAAGGGCGCATATATACCCAGATTTCTCCAAAACATAGAGAGAGGGAGAAACCTTATCGAACCTTCATTATCGGCCGGGGCAACAGAGTGTGCCCTTACGGTAAGGTGTAAGAGGCCGAGATCAGCGGGTCTAAAGGTTGACCAGCGGCTGGAGCTATAAAAGTTGTCTGGAGGCAAACCTACAAATAGACGAATAATTTCTCGACTCGAAAGGAGGGAAGATTAAGACGGCGGGTAGATAGCCTTCAATTACAGCGTCTTGCCTCGGTGTGAATTTCTCAGTGACCTGGCGGTCAGTGCAAAAAGGGTGAAGTTGGAGGGTGGGGGGGAGTAACAGCCCGCTTTCTCTCCCGAAGAAATATCTTAGGAGGGGGAAATATTACTATTTTAGTGGGTCCCTCTACATTGCATCTTTTCAGAGATTAATAGTGTAACTATTATAAACCTACGAAACAAAATTTGAAGGAGATTTCAGATTTTCAAAGATAATGGGTAGACTATATCAAAGACAAATTGCTAGAGAATTTTGGAATGCCCCTTTCTTCCATTAACATATTTCTAGTTCAATATAAAATAAAAGGTACAACATAACCGGTTTCAAGACCTAGTTTTATTGTGCCTTTTGAAAGATGTATTAGTGCTGTTCGAAGATCCACTGAAAATAAACCTCGTTTGAAAGCTTCTCAAAAGGCAGAAGGATTATAATTAAGGCCCAAAACATTCGTAAATTATCTACACTCCTTGGATATTATGGAGTTGCTGTCTGGGTGACGCCTCCTTTTACTTTGACCAATATTAAGAAGAGGAATGAGTGGCTTAGAGAAATGAACGACAAGCCTTTGGAATTTTGTAAAGGGATTTTCTGGGAAGCTAGTACTAAACTGTACACTAGAGGCTAGCACTAGTTTCCCAGAAAATACCTTTACATAGACAAGAAATAAGTAGATGAACACCAAATTAATTAACCTGTACACTACAGAGCTCATGCTAGCTGAGTGGACATGGCGTTGGCCTCCCAACGTCCCAACGTTGCCTAACCGGGTTCGATTCCAAATCCCGGCATGAGCGGACACAAACGTCAGCGCACGGAGCTATCTGGCTACCGATTGGTGGACGCGCTGTGCCCACCCCTGTATTCGGGTGGGTAGATCTTACACCTCTCACCTCACACATAGCCAATCGCAACACTGCTTTCTTTCCTCTCCTGCCTTCACAGCACAACACACTCTCTGTTCCAAGGAATCCTGCCGATGGGTATCTATATCCACGTACCTCTGACGAAGGCTTCCACCTGAACGCTGTTTGGTATCAAAAACATAATACTTCATGTCATCTCTTCCCAAAAGAGGACCGGCTCCTGAGACCCTCGGGCCGACCAGCGATTTTCATACTAACCTTATATAAATTTCATTATCCGGTCGGGGATCCTTCCAGTATTATGGAAGGACTGGCGCTGATTACCTAACTAACCTGTTCACTACTGGTGATAATGACGAAAGCTCACACTGCTGTCATTAAATACAAAAGCACATTGCAATTATCCATATTTCAATAACTATGACCTTCATTATATTTTTCTATCACGTAATAAAATTAGTTAACTGTATGCTTAATTGGGCGTAAAAGGATGGAAGTGAAAAAGTATTGATGTGCGCCACCTGCTACCTGGTCAAAATATTGCAAAATTAAAATCTTGATATATGTACATATATGTAAATACATAAAACAGGGATTAATAATTGTCTCATGACTCTAGCTGTACCAATTCTTCGTTGTTGTCGCCAGAGTACCTATGTCCATCATGGTAACCCAGGACGTTTGGATCGATCCATTAATGCCTCTCTCAAGTGGTGTCGGACTGTCTGGTTGGCACCATGAAGGCGTTTAAAGTGTGTGATCTTATAACACGTTTCCATAGTAATGCGGTTATGGTTTAGACTACAGAGATCGAGATAATCCAGGAGTCAATTCGCAAAGATACATAGGTATCTAGGATTTAATTAGCTAAAAATTGTTTATTACCCAGAATAATGTTGTAGCCTTTTGAGTCCCATACCCGACTCTTGAAAATATAATTTTCCTCTTTTAAAAACGTACCTGCTCTTAAATACACACCGTTAAATATCCACTGCTTCCGTATATATTATTTTTCTCTTAAATACCCGTTTTCAGTAACTCCCTACCTAAAATACTTGCCCAGGAATACTTGAACCCTCCCACTTAATTGAATAAAATCACCCATAAATAAAAAAAAACAAAGGCAAAGGATCTTTAGCTTGCATTGATTGGACAGAGTCAAATTTAATTTCGGGGAGGGCTCACTCCACTTTGAACAGAAAGATGGCCACTACATACATATTCAAGTGTACACTTCTTAGCGAAAACAAAACAACGTATGTAGTCAATTATATTCTAACTTCGACATATTCAATAAACACCATATCTAAATAACACCACATGCAGCCATACATTATAAAATCACCATGTCCAAATGCAGTCATATACTATAAAATCGCCGTGCTCACATGAACCCATACACTATAAAGCAGCCTGCTCGCATGCACCCATAAACTATAAAACCACCCTGCTCACATGAACCCATACAATATAAAACCACCCTGCTCACATGCACCCATACACTATAAACTACTCTGCTCACATGCACCCATATACTATGAAACCACCCTGCTAACATGCAGCCATATGGTATAAAGCCAACCTGCTCACTAGCACCCATACGCTATAAAGCCAACCTGCTCACAAACACCCATATACTATAAACTAGCTTGCTCGCATGTACACATACACTATGAAACCACCCTGCTAACATGTACCCATACACTATAAAACCACCCTGCTCACATGTACCCATAGAATATAAAACCACCTCGCTCAGATGAACCCATATACTATAAATACACCGGCTCATATGCACTCACACACTATAAAACCACCCTACTCACATGCACCCATACACTATAAAACCACCCTGCTCACATGAACAGATACACTATAAATCCACCTTGCTTAGATGCACCCGTACGCTATAAAGAAAACCTGCTCACAAGCACCCATACACTATAAAACCACCCTACTCACATGCACCCATAAACTATAAAACAACCTTGCTCACATGCAATCATACACTATGAAACCAACCGGCTGACATGAACACATATACTATAAATCCACCCTGCTCACATGTACCCATACACTAAAAACCACCCTGCTCTTATGCAGCCATACACTATAAAACCACCCTGCTCACTAGCACCCATACACTATGAAACCACACTGCTCTTATGCACCTATACACTATGAAATCACCATGTTCACATGCAACCATACACTATGAAATCACCTTGCTTACATGCCCCCATATACTTTGAAACCATCATGCTTACATGAACTCACATGAACACACACTATAAAACCAACTTGCTCACATGCAACCATACACTATGAGACCATCTTGTTCACATGCACCCATACACTATGAAACCACCCTGCTCACATAAACACAAACACTATAACCCATCCTGTTCATATGCACCTATACACTATGACACCACCCTGCTGACATGAACACATACACTATAAAACCACCTTGCTCACATGCTCCCATACGCTATAAAAGACAACCTGCTCACAGGCGCCCATACACTATAAAACCACCCTGCCTACATGGACCCATACACTATAAAACCACCTTGCTCACATGCACTCATACACTATGAAACAAACCTGCTCGCATGAACACGTACACTATAAACTAACCCTACTCACATACACCCATACACTAGGAAACTACCCTGCTCACATGAACACATACACTATAAAACCACCTTGCTCACATGCTCTCATACGCTATAAAAGACAACCTGCTCACAAGCGCCCATACACTATAAAACCACCCTACTTACATGGACCCATACACTATAAAACCACCTTGCTCACATGCACTCATACACTATAAAAAAAAATGCTCACATGAACACGTACACTATAAACCTACCCAGCTTATATGCACCCATACACCAGGAAACCACTCTGCTCAAATGAACACATAAACTATAAAACCGCCTTGCTCACATGCAGCCATACACTATGAAACCATCCTGCTCACAAGCACCCATACCCTATAAAACCCCCCTGATACATGCACCCATGCACTATAAACCCACCCTGTTCACAAGCACCCATACACTATGAAACCACCATGCTCACATAAAAACATACCCTATAAAGCCAACCTGCTAACATGCAACCATAGACTATAAAACCACCCTGCTCACATGCACCCATACTCAATGAAACCACCCTGCTCACATGCCTCTATACACTATGAAACAACCCTCCTCACATGCACCCATACACTATGAACTAGCCTGCTTGCATGCACTCATACACTATAAAACTACCTTGCTCACTTGCACTCATACACTATGAAACAAACCTGCTCACATGAACACATACACTATAAATCCACCTTGCTCACATGCACCGATACGCTATAAAGCCAACCTGCTCACAATACCCATACACTATAAAACCACCCTGCTCACATGCACCCATACACTATGAACCAGTCTGATCGCCTGCACCCATACACTATAAAACCATGCTGATAACATGCACTTATACACTATAAACCCCCCCTGCCCACATTAACACATAAACTATAAAACAACCTGCTCACATGCTCCCATACAGTATAAAACCACCCTGCCTCCAGGCACCCATACAATATAAAACCACCCTCCTCACATCAACACATACACTATAAAACCATCCTGCTCACATGCACTCATACACTATAAATAAACCCTGCTCACATGCAACCATACATACAATATGAATCCACTCTGCTCACATGCTCCCATAAACTTCAAAACCACGCTGCTCACATGCACCCATACCCTATAAAACCACTTTGCCCACCTAAATATTAACCAAATATTGTCAATGGAGGCAAATCCTCCCATGGCATCTCACCCAATAGTCACAAATTCTCTAACCTAAAAATATACCCATAAAATCATTTGATCCGAGTCAAAATATCCCCACACGTACATTTCTGATTTTGTTTTACCCATCACACAGTTGTATTTTATATACCATTACGTGGTTTTCAATATACCTCCCTCACACATACATAGTGATATGATAAATTCATTATATCTTCATACCTACATATCAGATTTAATCTGCCCAATTCCCAGATACACACGTGGCCTGATTTAATATACTCACATGATAAGAATTCAACATGTTGAATTCAGTATATCCATATCCCACAGATCCCCAGAGTTGGATTCAGTAAAACCACATACTTATATGTCGGAAAGAATATACCCACATCTCACATACCGACGTGTTTGATTTATAAATACCAGCATGGTCAAATTCGTCATATCAACTTACCAGCTTTATTATACCAACATGATTATGTGTACCAACACTATTACACTCATATCAGCTTCACTATAGCTACATGCCCAAGGAATAGCATGATTGGTTTCAATATATCTTAATACCCAGATGGTGGTTTCAATTTACCCACATGTCCCAAAATACTAAAATGCTAAGATTTAAAAGTAACCAGATGTTCACGTACTACATCGAACCAAATGCGCAGATTCAATATTCGCAGATGCCCATATTCCCCGCATAACAACATGCAATATGTACCCACAAGTTCACACTTCCATATTTTCGTTTTTAATATACCCACATGCCCAAAGATGTACACATAACAATATAGAATATATGTCTAGAAATCTACATACTCGAATTTAATATTCTTGCATAAAAGTAATAATACTCGTATGTACACACAAACCAACTTTCAAACCTGGTCGTCTTCAATAAACCGATACCACACATAACAACATGTAATATATATCCACATGCCCAGATACTCACACAGTCGAATTCATTATATTAACATACCCATATGGTTGAATAGCAACATGCAGTAAATACCTACATCAACCTACTCACATAGATTCAATATACTCGTAATCCAAAATACCCATATACACATAACTCACATACAAACATTCATTATATATCCACAATCCTACCTTCCCACATGGTTGGATTTGATATACCAATATATTCAGATTCAATATATTATATATTCACATACCCCCTAATCACAAATAGATATCCATACTACACACTTACCCACATGATTGTATTCTATATACCCATATAACAACACGCCTACATAAAAACATCAACATGTACTCACAAGCAAACATATTCATATGGGTCGAATCAATATACCCACATACCAATATGCAATATATGTATGTTCACAAAATCACATGATCGAATTTAATATACTAACATACCCATATACCAACATGTAAGAGCTTTATGCACAAACTAGTTTCGGAAGTGTGTAGATGATGAAGATAGATGCATTAAGATTTACAAGATTTGTAGTGCGTGAAGAGAATAAAGTTGTAAGAGATGTAGTAGAAGAGTTGGAGAATTTTGCCTTAATGAAAATGGCATCTCGTTCTTTTTTATTATAATTTTGAGTCAGTGTTTTCCTTTCATTTAAGTTTCTTTTCGTGTATTTGAAATATTCCCTTTTTATTTGTCTATAATGGGAAATAAAATCTCCTGAGGGTAAAATATTCTGCCGCTTGGGGACCTTTCCTTCCGTGAGTCCTCGACTCCTTTGTTTAGGTTAGTGATAATTTGCTCGAAAGCATATTGGGATAAAATCCAATAAACGTGGGAGGTAAGTATAAGGGGCAAAAAAGAAAAGGCTGAGAAATAGGTAAATCTGAGAGAAAAAAGAGTGGCGAAATTAATACCCAAGAGAGAGATGCAAAGGCGCAATAATATTATTATTATTATTATTTGGACCCCGAGTTAGAGATCTGGCACAAATTGAGTCCTCATGAACCTTCAAGCCAACATAATCATATAACAAGATTTAATATACCCTTATAGCAATATGCAACATATACTCTCAAACCCACATACAAACATGGTTGCGTTTAATATACCAACATACCTATAGGCACACACAATAAATGTAGTATGTGCTCGCATGTTCTTATACTCGCATAGTTAGATTCAATATACCCACATAACATGTAA
The DNA here is from genome assembly GCA_963969495.1 of Ceratothoa steindachneri. Taxonomy (NCBI): domain Eukaryota; kingdom Metazoa; phylum Arthropoda; class Malacostraca; order Isopoda; family Cymothoidae; genus Ceratothoa; species Ceratothoa steindachneri. The sequence goes on from OZ018322.1 coordinate 2,971,675, forward strand.
TATATACCACCAAACCCAATGATCGGATTCAATATACATACACTTATATGCCCACAGACTAAGTGAGATATATCCACATTACAACATGGTTGTATTCTGATGATCCAGACTGAATCGCTTTATCTCAGTGGCAAATAGAGGAACCGGCTGCTCGCTTCTCTCTTGGATGCGTCTCTTAGGTCTTTTCCCCGATCGCTTCGAGAGATCTGATCGCAAATTCTTCGGAAAAGTTCGGCTTAGAGACGACGTCCATTAAATCACCCCCGTGGCTCGGAACCCTTTTCAGTTTCCGGGGCGACGCCGGAGAGTGGGTTGCGCCCCATTGCAACGTGGGTAATTTCCTCCTTTAGTTCCTCGAGCGATGTACCTATATTACATTTTCCCTTTTAACTAACGTTGGCACTTTCTTTAACCTTTTTCGTTAAACTCATTTATCTATTTAATTGCAGTTTCTCTTTTTCGTTTTTCTCTCACTCATCGAAATTTCATTGCGTTGCTGCAGTAAATGTAGCATAGAAACTCCCATATCGTTTAATAGATTTCATCTATACTAAGTGCACACATATGACAAGGTGTGACTATCTTTCTATTGCAGTATGCGCACACTAGTGTGTGAATGAGTGAATTATACCTGGTGTTTTGGGATCTTTCTATGTCCATCGCATACAAAAGTGCATTATAGGAAGTTCGAATGAGTAGGTGTTATTTCTAGTGATTGAGTGAGGCAAAGTGTGTGTGTTTGTGTATTTAAGGAAATGTGCTTGTTTTTATTTACATATGTGTACAAAGAGAGTAAAAAACTATAGGTATTAAGGAAAGAGCCTTTATACGAGTATTTACGAGAGAATATATGAACAAAATGTGTGTAGAACCCGAGATTATGTGTGTACCAAAGGAAAAATTTTGTTCCTATGTACGACTTTTGACCAGGTATTTCAAGATATCTGTGAAAATGTCCCGCAATTTCCATATATAAGGTACTGACAGTGCCCTAAGCCTAGGTGAAAATTCTCCTCAAATCCCTAATTCACTACATTGAAAATATTCTCTTGAAAATTATATAAATATTTAAAAAATACACCAATCAACTAACCAATTCATAACCCCCTCCCCCCCTTTCCAGTAACAACAGAAGTTAACGTTCCAAAATTTTTAGCAACTTACGCCTCTGACCGCCTCCCCCCCCCCTCCAAAGGGGAATTGGGGATTTCGAGAGAAGGTTAATTGTTTCTAATCAACGGTATAACTTCTGCGTAGCGAATTTTTAATTGAAATCAGACGAAAAGGAAAATATAATAGTTGGCTTTTATTTTTGTTTTCCGATTTCATTTTAGGTTTTGGGGGCAACAATTTTTATTTCTGTCATAACTCAATGTTAAAAAGCCTCCCCTTTTTTTAAGAGGGGATTATGACAGCATGGCTAAAAAAGGAGAAACTAAAAGGAATATGAATGTTAAATCGATTTTGATTTTAATAATGATGAAGTGGAACTATACCAGTCAGTTGACCAACGTACATAACGTGACTGCATATGTGCATATTGTAACTTTAGCCATCTGTTCGTATGTAAACATATGTCAGGATAATTATTGACATCAAGACATACGAGTACACATTCACCGCAAAAAAAATAGCAATATACCCTAATGATAGACATAAGCACAAATACATGTACATTGAAATTTCGTAGATCGCAGGAACATAAGGATTTTAATACGTACACACAAGGAGGTATAAATAATGAATAAAGATCTTATAACGCATTATTAATTTATACAAAATCAATAAACTGTATATACAATTTAACATAAAATTGGTAAAAATATCTAAAGTAGCTATAAGGAGCCAAAAATAGATGTATAAATAATGAATGAAGAATGTATAAACGGGAGAGTATTGAGTTATACGCACATGACCGCACGAAGTGCGTTCAATTCTTAGGTAATGCACACATATTTGCGTTTTTTAATTAAAATCTGGTTGTATCGGGTTTTTTCTCTCTAATTTTGAGCGTTAAGAGAGAGCTTGTCGGCTGCAATCCAGTATTTTTGTGGTCATGAAATTTGGTGCTGGAATTTAAATGAAAAAAATATTATGACACCAACATGATAATATATATAAATATATTTCTGGCGTACGAGATAACTCGGGATTTTAGTTACACCGGAAAATGCTCGTTTTTTTGTCTTTCTTTTCGCCCGTAATCACTCTGATGCAGCAGAACTCAAATTTCACTCTTGAACGCAGGTAAAAATGCAAAGTCGGTCACTCCAACGTGATTTAATTCTATTTTAATTCTTATGACAAATTAACAAAAGCTGAACACCTTAATTCGCACAGACTTGGTGAATGGGAGGAAGGATTGGAGGTCTCCAGTGGATCGAAACCTATTCTCGACGAATTTAGTGCACTGAGAAGGAGGATTGTAGCACCACTCTCTTACTTTACTAAATATATGGTGGCGTTGTTCTTCTAGTGATGATAATGAAAAATGATTAATGGTTCATAATCTTGTGGACTGGGATATATATATATATATATATATATATATATATATATATATATATATATATATATATATATATATATATATATATATATATATATATATATATATATATATATATAAAAATATATGAAATGAAAAACTCACAAAGTATCACGTGAGAGTAGCAAATGAATGCAATGTCCCACAGGAAAAATGAAAAGGTGTTTCCTAGTACTAAGGAACTTAATAAAATTCAAAAGTACTAGGAAACACCTTTTCATTTTTTCTGCGGGACATTGCATTCATATATATATATATATATATATATATATATATATATATATATATATATATATATATATATATATATATATATCCTAATTGGTGGATCGAGTTTATAATGAAATTGTAAAGAGCAATCAAAATCTTTGCCTCTATCAAAGAATCATGTGTGCGTTGTAGAACCTCGAATGCAGATTTGGGTGGGTGGCTAATTTAATCTAAGATGACAGTCATTCTTTTCCTTGGCTCGGTGTGAACCAGAGAAAGGCGGAGTTTAAGGACCTCAGAGTTTGATAAAAATAATCACCTCAACATTGGAGAACAGAAACAAGTGGAATATCGGTGGTAAAATACACCCAACCACTAGACTTGAAGGACTTTATTTTTAAGTTTCGGACATAAGATAAGGTACTTCCACAGAGATATTAGCGACATTCGCTGTTTGGACGTTACATAATAATAATAATAATAATAATAATAATAATAAGTCTTTTGTAATGCGTTCTTCAAGGCCTGAGGCCTTCCCAGAGCGCACGTGCTGAGATAAGAATGGAAATTTAATGGAAATTCAAGAGGGGGAGAAGGCAATTCTGAAAAGATGCGTTTTGAGGAGACGCTAAATGTGGTAAGAGGGGGAGATTACCTGATTTCAGAAGGAAGAGCACTCCACAACTTAGGGGCGCAGATTGAGAAGAAGCAGTTCCCCATTGGGCAGAGGGATGAACGAGGAATATTCAAAAGAGGTGCATGTGATGACCGAAGGGCCCGAGGGACATGGCGTGGCGAGAGGGCAGAAGAGGTTTTGCTGAAGTCTGAAAGCTTAGAAAACAAGACAGTAAAGCTCGGTTTAGGTGTATTTAATCATATATATATATATATATATATATATATATATATATATATATATATATATATATATATATATATATATATATAGTGGGTTTAATAAATATCCGATACATGGTGAAAAGTTTATTTACCATAGTTACACAACAGCAAAGTAATCGAAAATTTAACATCTTATGTATTTTATACGTTGAATACAAATTCGGTATTAGAATACACAAATAGTATTTGCGCACATTTAGGCATCAGCAGTAGAACTGGAACCCTACTCACTACTCCCGAGTTCTCCCTTATCCGAATACACTACGAAAACGGACATCCACACCATAAACCAAACTTAAATAATTTTTCAAGTAAAGACACAGCAAACAACGAAACCAACTACGTACACTGCAATCTCTTAATATTAGATTTAAAAACCCCACTTTAAACTCTGACACAAGCTCATTTCCACTTTTACTACAACTATAATCCTCCACAAATTACACACGCCAAATCTACTTCCCCCAAAACAACCCCTATCTTTCAAATATTTCTATTATCTCCCCCTTTTTACAATCAAGACACTCAAAACTAATTAATCTCAGTTTTATTTAAAAAACAAAAATATATTTCCTATTCCCCGATAGATAAAAGCCCTGCATTTTTATGATTTGAATATTACCACCTCTGCTGCTTCCCACTTCCCATATAATTAATTTATAAATATCTGATAACCTATCTAAAAAATTCTTATGTTTGTATATATTTATAATCTTATATCCTTGAGAATGGGTTCCTACCCGAAACGTCTCTACCAAGAAGTTATAATATAATAATGAATAGCCTGCTTATTTATCCTAGAGATACGTATACGCCTGGCAACGCGCAACCCCTCTGCTCTCTTAATATATATTCCATAGCAAATCTATCACTAAACTTTGGGGCCGTAGCGTCTTTCTTAAAACGGAAACTATCTCGAGGATGACATAGAGGAGGTAAAACCTCTCTCACACGACGTGAGTTCAATTAAAGAACTTAGATGAGACTAAGTAGTTCTTTCTCTCTTTCTGAAAATAAATATATAAAGTAGATATAGAGAAGATAAAAGAAATATCTAAATGCTGTGCATAAATAATGAATAAAGAACTAGTAACACATTATTAATGATGTATAAGAAATCAATAAACTGTAAAAAATTAAACATAAAATCTCCAAAAATATCTAAATCAAGTGTACCTAAAGAAAGAGTTAAGGAAGTATAAGAAACCAATAATAGATGTATAAATAATAAATAAAAACGTATAATGCATAGATAATGAATTATAAAGAATGAATAACCGTGTTATATATAAGATTAAAATAAAGTCTGTAAAGGGATAAATGAGGTTTAAAGAATGAACAAAGTGGGTAAAAGAGGAAAATAGAATGGTAAAGGATGCATAAAAAATGGCTAAAGGGTTGAAAGAATATATAGATGTAGTATAAAGAATGTATAAAAGAGGTATACCGAATAAATAAATGTATAATAATGCATAAAGGTGGTGTAAAGCATGAATAAAATATGTAAAAAGAATAAATAAACGGGTTATGGTGAACTAGTACAGAAGATAATTAGTCAATAAGGAAGCTTGAGCCAAGGTCAAGGTCATGGCGCAAGAAACTTACGACATACGAGTAGTCCGAAACCTTGACCAGTGAAATAGCCCTAACCTGAGCCACCCAACCAACTGTTATCGAACTCTGTGTTACTAAATCCCGGAGACAAGTAGTCGCGGTTGTAGCATCCGGTATTCCTGCTTCGATCTGTTTTGAGACCTCTTTTCTTCATCTGTCTGTCCTTCACTTGATTTTTTTTTGTGACATTTTGGGATGCAAGATTAGGAAAATTTCAAAGTTGACAAGGTCGTTAGGGCAACCAGTAGTCACCTTTTGATGATAATGGGGTATGTAATTGGAACACCTTTATAGTAATTTTTACTTAAAATTACCAAACTCTTTCCCCCAATATTATTGATTATGCCTCCATAGGTTTTAATTTGATTGTTTATATAAATAAAAATATGTTATCGTAATGAAAATACCCTCATTATTCACATGTTTTCGTTATTAATTTAATTTTTTTTTAAATGAGGAAATGTACATTTATTGTAAGAAAAGTTATTGAACAAAATATTGGGCGACATTAAACGAGATTTCCATTGGTGATTCGTATGGTCACTTGATTCGCCCTGTAGGAAATCAATACCAGCCTCAAGCGATTTTCCGACTTTAACCATTTTTACCCGTTAATTTAATAAAAAATATTACGCATAAACTCAATTCCACAATATTGCGAATACTTATGCCTTGCAATCGTTTGGGCTAAGGGGACATTTCGAAACGATAAGAGCTTACTAATTCACAAGAAATTTTGGGAGTCCCGCAAGGTTCATTCATAGGTTCCTAAATGATTTAGAATAAACTCCGATTGACCATCAAGTGTTCGGAAACCTAAAAAAAGGTACGAATAGGCTAATGAAATAGCATAATAACTCCTTAGGAAGATGTAGTGATTCAAAACTCTTTACTCTCACGGACTCAACTTCTGATTCATGTCCCTAAGTTATGATTCGCCAGCTAATACGAAGATGTGTTTAAGGAGAGACGGTGACGAGTTTAGAATAATTACGCCTTCTTACTTGTCCATAGAACCCTATGTAGTCCCAAAAATCTATATTGCTGAGAGTCTATGTACTATTCGACTTTGCTTTTCAAAATAAAAAGGCTGAAAAAAGATCGTAATTTAAATCTTCAATCAGAACTCCGATTCGTAACCTCTAACTCCCAACTCTCGAATGGTCACTCCCAGTTCCCATCCTTGAAAAGTGAAATCCCAATTCACCTTTTTTTGCAGCCGAAAAAAGGCTACACGAGCGAAGAAATAAATTGATTTCAATCATTTTAATGAGAGACGAGATAACGTCTCCCTTCGGCAAATTACTGGACTCATTAGTTGGTGGACGTTCCCAATAATTGAGACACGATCCGATGTCGCGGCACAAACTGCGCTCAATTGCACATATACAAAGATTCATGTCGCACTTAATGTGAATAAGAATGTATTTGTTATGTATTAAAAGAGTGTACTACATAAAATACATATGATACTTCATTTATCACTGTCTGCTTACTATATATATATATATATATATATATATATATATATATATATATATATATATATATATATATATTAGAAATATGAAGACCCAGGTCATTGGAGTAATCATTTATTGGCCAGACGTTTCGGACCATCACTAGGACCATCTTCAGCGACTGTGTCGAATAATGAGAAGGGGAAGGAATATTAATGATAACATTAAATAATGTCTAAAAAAGCGGATGAAAACAAGTTAAAATAATAAAATTGAAAATTATTGAAATTAAAGTAAAAACACAAATACAAATATATAGAATTAATTAATACTATCCAGTTTAATTTTAAAAAATAATAGAAAAAAGTGAAGTTATAACATAAACTGACTTGAATATCAAATATTAAAGGTAACTGAAGTAAACAATAAAATAAACTATTATATTAAATTATATAAAACAACAAAAAACCCGAAAACAAATTAGAATGAATTAAACAGAGGGACTAACCTTTATCGTAGGAGTTGAGAAACCAACTAACTAAAGATATAAAAACTACTAACGAGATTTGTTCAGTTGGTCGGTTGGCTAGTAAATGTATTGAAGTGTTGGTTGGTTATATAGTGAATAGTTTAATTGAAGGGGTGTAATTATTAAGGGCGGGATTTATTTTATTGATGTACAGCGACTCTAAGATTTTCAAATCGAGAGAAGTTTGCTGAAGATGAGATGGTAAATGAATTAGAATTAAGAGGATGATGGTGATACTCAGAGTGTTGCCTGATGGAAGAGGCTTCAGGTTTAGAAATGGGAATACCAGTACTATGGGACAAACCTAAGTGCTTTGCGATCTCCATACTATGCTAAATAGAAGGAAGTAGAAAGGGAAAGCAAATTATAACAATAGCCAACTTCTACGAACTTGTTCGTATAAAGGGTATGTACTTGGACCCCTCCCCCTCCATGTTAGAGTAACGAATGACTGAAAAGATCGGAACTAGGGCCTAAACTAGAACTAAAACTTGAAGTCTGAGACTTTTTCCAATTATTTGTTTGTCCAGTGCTCGCTAAGTGAGGTACTGGTGGGATATCCTGATTGTCGAGACCAATGATGAGTTTTAAAGACAATGCCAAAATCTAACTAAACTTTTCAGTCAGTCATTATTGACTTTGGAGATAGATTTGATCATTGTGGTATTCCCACTTTATATTGTTTTTTTCCTCTGAAACAACCTCATTTAACATGGGATATTCCATGTGCGCAGGGATCAATGATGTTGGATACATGAGACCATATTTACAAACGGAAATATTTTTTCTTGGTAAAGCTATTAGCTATGTACTCGTATCTTACTGTGGGGATACCATTGTATTTATATGGGGAGACGAATCCACAGAAATCGCGTGACACTAAAGATAAATATTACCCAGAAGATAAAGAAAACTCCAATTGCTGGTCAAGATCGTGACCAGCAAGCTTGATCTTCATTTATTTGAGGGAGCACTAAACATGTTCCCACTAAGGGAGGCTGATAAAGAGACTTGGAGAAGCGGAATACAAGAGAGTTGCGCGCAATATAGGGTATTACTGCACTTTTTATTCTACTAGAGTTGTTCATGCAATATTTTTATCGTTACTCTTGTAATTTAATCTATTAAGAGTATAAGCCGCCAAAATTGCCTTTAGCAACAAATCAACAAAAAATAGGGAGCGGAAAGTAAACCGCTCCCTCAGGCTCCTGAGAATTCAACCAACACTAAATCCATATACAATAGAGGTCAGCATCTTCCAAGAAATAGAAAACCCCGAATTTAAGGGCAAAAGGACACAGCCCAAGTACAAAGGACGATCAACAGCGACCCCGATCTTCCTCTGCTGGTACTGGGACAGGTGAAGTGCGCGAAGATCTCGCAAACAAGGAGCCTCAAGAATGTGCCGGACAGACATTCTGAGGGACCGAACAGTCAAACACAATTTTGCACGGAAACGCTCCACCAAAAGGCGCTGCATCTGCAAATGTGCAAATTTCGGTGACGAAAGGAAACTCTGAAGCCGTCACGGCATTGTGTGGTAGGACAAGGGAAAAAATCTCGGCGCGGTAGTGCTAAACTATAACTTCCAATTCGCCGTCTCTCATCTTCTTTATCAGGCACTCTGAAGGGCTGGATTGGTTTCTATCATGAAGTTTTTACGGGCAAGAGAATCAAGATTGTGTGAAAGCCCAGTCTTAGCGGAGTGCTTGGCATCTTTTTTAGCTCACTCATTTTCCGCAATACATACATGCCTAGGACCTCAACAGAAGTTAATCTCGACATACGCTCGGCTTCCGGCAGCCGTGGCATCACAGATGCTGCAAACAAGGAAGTGCGGAGATCTTACTGCTTCGAGAGTACTATCCTGTCTACGAACTTGACAGAACGTATAATTTCCAGTAACGATCAGTGTATTGCAACCATCTCAGGCGTGAAGACAGGAACAGCAATCGGTAGAACCCCACTGAATTTTAAAAATGGGACGCGGCGTGAAACCTGTTCCTTATTTCTGAATTTGAGGCATCCGTATATACTGCCATGAGTCCAATGTTACCTGATATGTGATCAACAAAGTTGATCACCAGTGCTTTGATAAGACTCTGAGCTCGCACTTACAAGAGCAGAGTGCATTATGTACGGTTCAACAAGGATGGTCATTTACACATACTTGCCATGCTGATTTGAGGTAAGATGGCGCTTCACAGCCAGATCCGCCATAATGTGATAATTTAAACATACTTGCCATGTTGATTTGAGGTAAGATGGCGCTTCACAGCCAGATCCGCCATAATGTGATAATTTAAACATACTTGCCATGTTGATTTGAGGTAAGATGGCGCTTCACAGCCAGATCCGCCATAATGTGATAATTTAAACATACTTGCCATGTTGATTTGAGGTAAGATGGCGCTTCACAGCCAGATCCGCCATAATGTGATAATTTAAACATACTTGCCATGTTGATTTGAGGTAAGATGGCGCTTCACAGCCAGATCCGCCATAATGTGATAATTTAAAATACTTGCCATGCTGATTTGAGGTAAGATGGCGCTTCACAGCCAGATCCGCCATAATGTGATAATTTAAACATACTTGCCATGCTGATTTGAGGTAAGATGGGGCTTGACAGTCGGAAAGCCATAATGGCAACTTTGTCCTGGTGCTTTAACTCTTTAGTGACTGGTCTTAGTTCTCATGGTCATAATTGATTGAAATTTTACTTAGAAAGTCTTGTTGTGTCTACTATTAATATGATATTGTCAATACCATGAAAAAAATTATTTATAGTAGGTTTTGAACCTGTTCCCAAAATGGGAACGTTGGACACTTCAGGGGTACTTTTTAAGGGAAAAAGGTTAAAAAAAAGAATAATTTTTTTTTATATATATTTAATTCCATTCAGAAACTATTTTTACATTTTTATAATGTATATGCGGCTACCATATATTTATATATATATATATTTTTTTTTCATATTAACTGTACTAATAAAAATACCTTTTTGAGCTAGTTTTCTTGATGAAATAAATATAATGAAATTATAAAAGCAATATAGAGTAGATATATGTAACTAATAACAAAAAGAATCCTTTTATTTTATAATAATGCTCATTAATCAGTTTATCATGCTTATTTATATATATATATATATATATATATATATATATATATATATATATATATATATATATATATATATATATATCTATATATATATATATATATATATAGATATATATATATATATATATATATATATATATATATATATATATATATATATATATATATATATATATATATATATATATATAAGCAAAATATATCGTGCAACTTTGGTGAAGACAAAATTAATTTTTTATGTATAATTTATGCCTATGAAACCATATACTGGATGTAAATATTCATAGGAATTCATAACCATTAATAAACGAAAATACTACTTCTCCTTTTATATAAAAATTATAATGATGAATTTAGTTACAAATCCTCCATAGAAAAATGAGCTGTGCATATCAAATCCTATTTGATATTTATTTACCTCTTATGATAAATGTCACTGCATTCCATCTTCTGCATTTTGTTGCACTTTTGGCACTCCACCTGGTGTTGTTTGAACATATTATACATCTACATTGCAAAGCTGGTACCAGAACTTGATTGATTCCATCAATTCTTAAGCCTCTGCATGCCGGAGCATTCGTCCGACCGCGCCGTTTTCGTTCTTTTTCCATTTTTAGGAGCGTTCTCACTATTGCTTGTCTGAACTGTAGGTGAGTCATATTGGTGGAAGGGTTTACACGCTGGTAAAATCGGTATGCTGCTATCACAGACATATTCAGAATGTGTGAAAACAAATTCCACCACCATTTTCTAGATCGTAAGCGGGGTCGGTAAGAAGATAATAAACTATCAAAGACATCTACCCCACCTATTCCTTTACTGTACATGCTAATTAAATGGGGTTGCATAACAGCTTTTTTTTCTTTTCCTGTTTCACTCTTCTATCTACTTTTTGGATAGGAATTATGCTTTAGTAGTTGCTTGCAACATTAACAACTGAACTATCATTCCATTTGACACAAAAAACTGATCCATATGATTTGAAATCATAAAATCCTCTCTCTCTCTCTCTCTCTCTCTCTTTCATTTCCTTGTTACTCGGGAAGGGTTCAATGCCCTGTCCTGTTGTCTCGAACTGTCCCGCAAATACGGATTCCTTTCTGAGTTAAGTTACTTAGGAGTTTGTGGCTGGTAAAAAAATGATCAAAAATAATTACATGCTTTGAAAAGTTTTAAACAATTTTCAATATTTGATCCACTACCCCAGCGGTTTCCAAACTACGCCCCGCGGGCCATATCCGGCCCGCGTGGTGAGTTCATCCCGCCCGCCGGTGCACTGGGCCACAAATGAGCTAAAATATAATTATATGAATATAACTTGTGCATTGCAACTTGCAACTTTCCATAAAATTATTATTTTTATAAACTATTTGGGTAGAATATTCAATGTGTAAAATTCTAAACACTTGTAGGTATTATTCTGAAATCTGTGACTTTCTTTATCACATAGCAGCGAGGTGGCTCAGTTGCGGTAAAGTCCTGTTTCGTTCTTATAAGCTCCGAATGGAAATAGATATTTTTCTCACTGAAAAGAACATAGCTGATCCACTTCTGTCAGATCCTAGCTCGTTGTTAAAGTTGTCTTTTTGGTGGACATCACATCCCACATGAATGAATTGAATTTGAAACTTGAGGGAAAGGATAACCTTATATGTGATCACTACTGAATCATCAAAGGATTTCGGAGAAAGCTATCATTGTTTGAAGCACAACTGGAAGGAGGAAGCTTCTCTCATTTTCAGTGTCTCAAAGAGTTTCGCGCTTGAATCGCAGAAGATGTCAACCTCGAGTTTCCGAAAAAGATTATTTATGATTTAAATAAGCATTTTATGGAGAGATTTTCACATCTCGACAGAATTGAGAGTGACATTCTTCTTTTCCAGAATCCGTTTGATTGCAACATTGATCACGTGCCAGTTGACTACAGTTAGAGCTCATCGATTTGCAAGCAAATGACTTGTTGAAAGAGAAAAAACAGAGGAGGAAAACTTGTTGAATTTTATTGCTGTTTACCTGATGATGAGTTTTCAAAGTTGAAGAAATTTGCCTCTAGCTCGGTATCAATGTTTGGAAGAACTTATGTCTGTGAGCAAACTTTTTAAAAAATGAAGTATGTGAAGTCAGCCCAGCAAACGAGGCTGACTGATGAACATTTGAAAGCAATTCTCTTGATTGGATGCAGCAATTACAAAGCAAATATTGATGATATCTTAAAAGCTAAACGCCAGTTTCACAAATCTCACAAACCTTTTTTGCTGCTTAGTTTGTGAGACTCGGATATCTGCTCACTGGGTGTTATTTTTTGTCTATTCATTATATTTTATTTAATAAAATGGCTATGCGGCCTGCGTTCGTCATTTTCTCATTTATCTAGCCCACTGTAAAAAAAGTTTGGCGACCCCTGCACTACCCGATACCCTAAAGGTAATGCTGCACTTCCTTCTTTTCCGCAATAGATACAGAAATTGTATGGATAGCCATTAGAGTCACACATCATCCACATTTTAAAGCCAAAGCGAACGTGCTTATTCTTTATGACTTGTTTGGCACTATGTAATCCCTTGTAAGGGATCGTAGACTCATCAATTCTCAAAAATTCGTCAAATACCCCAAATTGCTCACAATCTGTGCGCAGAATCTCGAAAAGTGGATGCACTTTAGCTACTTTTGACTCAGATAATTTGTTGTTATCAGCGATGTGGATATACCTTTTTATTGTTTTAAATCTATCCCTACTTATTGTTTTTGAATATATTTGAGCTTCCATATCTTCACTAGGAGACGAATATGAATGATAACCACTCAAAAGAACCAAACTTAGAAAATTCCTAATTTCTACCTCACTTACGTTGAAAGCTGGAACATTCTTATCCCGTCTTGCATATAAAATTGTCTCTTCAGTAATAAAACTTATTCATTTCATCGGAAAAAAATAGGCGACCCACCTTCCTCATCTGAATCTTCATCACTACACGCATGAACTTCCAACTCTCCAGCTACTTCTTCAGGAGAATTTTGCTGATTCAGATCATCGTCGTCATCTTCTTCATCGCTGCCAATTGCCCCATTGCCAGATTCAGTTGGAATAATCACAATATCAGCGTTACTCCTTTCCTCAGCATATTCTCTTGCATTCTCCAGAAATAGAAATCATGGAGTCCTTCTGCTCTTTCTGTAAAAAACACAAACAGTATAAATGTATGATGAGTCCAGAGCTCAGTGGGTAAGCATTGGGTAAGCAGCATTGTATTGCTGCATTGACAGAAATTGAAGTTGGAGATAACTATGTACTTTAGTGAATATTAACATGTTGGGCACGGGATCGTCACTTTTAGATATGAACATACACATATGTATGTGTAGACATATGTACATACACACAAGCGTATAGACACGTGTCCACACACAAGCATGCATCCGGACAGGCATTAATTTACTGTATTAATATATTAGTAGTTTTTTTTGTTTTATTGCACTTAGTTGGATATCTATATAATAAAAATCAATTCTGCCTATAAATACAATGTAAATGGAGTAAAACTAACGAATAAAACAAGCTACTTACCCATAAAACCATGTAGAAGAATCCACGAAGAGAGGGCGCACTAAACGTGTTTACTCAATGTTTTCCGAGGTTCAAATGACTAAGATCACATCAAACCTGTGGATTGCGCCAAGATACAGATTTGGACGTGTCATAATATGTGCCGCGTGATCGAAATATAGAGAAGAAAAGGTTCCAGTAGTGATCAACGTTCCCATTTTGAGAACATTATATTCAGACCTTTTTTCTTCTATACAAAATTACCCGTGCATCTTAGAATTTTTAACAATTATTTTCAAAATCATATTCTAAATTATATTATCAAATAATAGAAAGGTATTAAAATTGTTAACATTGTTTTTTTATTATATTTATAATACAAATATATACAAACATTTAGAATAAAACATAGTTTACATTTTGGGATGATCAATTACTGAATTAAGCTGAACATTGTACTTAAAAGTCATTTAGAAGTTATGTTCCCAAAATGGGAACACTAAAGGGTTAAACCATAAAGCATGGTGCCGGCTTACTTCCCTCATAGCTGCACTGGGAGTGGTGAACTGAGTTTGCACTCCCTCACACCCTTAATAACTCCCCGAACTAGTGGTTCTTTGGCCTTCGCAGCAGACAGGGACTGCCAGAATCTCTTTAGATAGTAATAACAAGTGTTGGGGTGGCGTAGACAAGGGTATGTAAGGAGTAGGGGGGGGGGGGCGATAACCAATTATTATCCTAGCCCAGCCTGGAAAGGTAGGACGTGCCTGTCTTACAGATTTCAGTTGCATCTGAGGTGTTATGCCCGGCCCTACCATTTACCCACTTGTGCCTGGAGAGAGGGAAAGGGGGAACTCACCACCTTCCTCACACCCACACATGGAGAGGAGTCACCTCAGGGAGCAACACCTTCCCTATTTTTACTCGGGACGTGAGGACGTGCCGTTTCTCTGGATACAGGGTGTAACAGTCTACATAGCCCCTCCCCCCCCCTGATACAGACACTCAGAGCGAGAGGATGTGCTACGTGCTTGCCTTCCAGACTTCAGTTGCAGCAATGGCATTACCCTTAGCCACAACATCCACCCTTTTATGGGTAGAGGAAAAAAATGGATAGAGATAGAAAAAGTGGATGCATATAGGGAAAGTGGGGGAGGGGGCTAACTATCTTCCCCAGACTACGTCAAACAGTTCAAGTCAACCCAATGTACCAGGCCTTTCTTATGCGCATTCGCGCAGGAAGGACCCGTTCCCCCCCAGCTCTACCCCAATGTAAACTAATTTTTAAAATTCAATGGTTGTAAGACTTAATCGCATCCAAAATCTATTTAATTTAAATTGAATCAAATGACCATCCTCTCTAGAACCACTTTGATCAAAATAAAATGTTTCCAACTTTTTAACTCAATGCGCATCGAATATTTGATCCATTTTAAAATCTATTTAAATCCTTTTTTTTTAATAGCCTCATCCTAACCTGAGTAATAAAGTTTATCGGGTTCACCTGCCTTATCCTCTACTCAGTAAAAAACTAATCTTTTAAACTTAATGTTTGAAACATTTAATCCAATCTAAAATATAGTTAAATTTTCAATTGAACTGAGCCCTTTTACTAGATTCTCCTGTGCTCCCGAAATTAGGACATACTCTGGCTGACGTAAAGCGCCTCTCCTGCAAAAATCACAGCGATGCGCTCTGTCTTCTACTCCTTTCAGACGCAAAGAATGCCCTCTGACGTCACGAAAGTAATAGACCTAACGGAGATACGATAAAAGAAGAGGACATATAGAGATAGAGGGAGGAGGGGGAGGGGAAGAGAGAGAGAAAGGGAGAGGGGGTGTAGAGAGGGAGGGTGTCAGCAAATTTCATCGGCGTAACAAATATCTCAAGACTCCTATCCGAACGAGTAATTATATGTTCGGAAACCTTAAATGCAATGAAAGCATAAGAAGTTATTTCCATCGTATAATTGCTTAAAAAGGCTAGCCGACCGCCTCGGTGCATCGGCCCTAATTATAAATATGCAAATAAGTTAATCTATATAACACACAATTAGTAGATGTAATTCTTCTCATTGCTTTAATTTAAGGGTTGAATTCCCTTGGGGAATGGTTTTCACGGCATTTTAAGCGAAAGAAAAGGAAAGGTTAAGTTAAGTCTATTGGAATCATCTCCAATCATAGGTTAATTGAAATTTAATCGCGCAAAAGCTCGCCAAAACATAAGGTAGAAGAGAAGATTCGCTTTCTAAAATTGTAAATATGCTGATTTCACGTTGGCGCGCGCGCACAAATACACATAGGCGTAAACATACTTGTAAACGCACAGCTATAGCAACCCGTTTCTTTAACTTTTGTTACGTCTTTCGAGGAAATTTGGTGATAGTAATTGGGTGAATTAATATCGAATTAGCCACCTAATTTTGAGACCCTATATCCTGAAACTTGCTTCATTTAAGAAAAAAAGCTAGATTAGGACAGTTACGCATTTTTACTTCTCTGAGTGACCATTTTTTACGATTCTTTATTTTCATAACTTCATAGCAAACGTTACAACTCAATGGAGTTGCAACAAATGTTTCGCTTTAACTTACAAATAATCGCAATTTCCTTCATTAAATACTACACTAAAATAAAACAAATAAGTAGCATATTTCTGGATTTATTTTAAAATTTAAAAGTTTAACCGTTTAGTTAGGCATAATGAACAAATAAACAAACAAATTCCTCTTATATTGTAAGGACAGATATAGATTAAATATCAGCGCTCCCCATGCTTTACAAAGCTGCAAAGGACAGCAAGGTCAACAGACTTGAGTCTCGTGCTTTCACCAATGACCATACGAACATATGACCTCACGACCTCCAACACTTTCAGGAAGTGGGGCAATCCGACCCATAGTTAGTTTTCTTTTAATAATTCCCGGATTAACTTTGGGAGGACCTTGTCAATTTATATGATTTGAAAGAGAATGCAAAACAACATGAGGACTTTTCAATTTCGTTAGAATCAATCTAATAGTTAGGGTGTTATTGCCCCCAAACTCATTGAAAAGTAAAGTGGTTACTATCCGATTGAACTACCTACGGAACGACATAGCAAATAATAGAGTTTTGTGCTTGCGACAAAAAACAAGCTGTTGCGCAGCGACACACAACCATCCAGCATGTCGTGGCATTATTGAATTTCGGGTTTGTAACATTGTGGTGGATATTTGGGGGTGAACATTGAGAAAAAAATCACTTTACTCTGTAAAGTGATTATTTATTCATTCATTTAATTTAAACTCCTTGCAGATGCGAAGCGGATTGACAGCTAAGAAATCCAGTGACCCTCAAATGAGCATAGCAGTAGTAACATTTAGTTTAGTGTTTACAATTCTTTTGAAAATAGTACTAATTCTCTATCCTTAGGATATTTAATGAGGAAATAATTCCTAGTCCTATATTTGTAATTTTTTATATATTAATTATAATTTTGAGTAGCAATTAAGATGGCTATTCATTCATTTTGTTGTCATTTTTTTGTGTCTTAATATTTTACATTAAAACAGGTATTGGATTGAGTGAGAGTGCACAGGGCTCAGGAATTGGATTAGGGCGCGTGTTTTTTTTTCTTTAGGTGCTGAAAATAGTTCAGAGCCAGTGAATTGTGGTAAGGGTTCATATGAGGCAAATATATTGTGTCGAGGAACAAAGGCGTGTAACCAAAAGGTCTCTAAAGGTACACACTACTGTACGCCAGGCGGCCACTATCGGCGCTTTGCTCGGGTACCTTTGACTTGGGGAAAGGTAAGGACCTTCTAACTAGAGTGGGATATTATTAGGTTGGCTCTTTAAATGAGAATACGTTTGCCAGGTGTGTCTCCAGGGTTATTCGAAAGATAAACACCTCTATAAAAATAAACTTTGATGCGAATAATAAGAACAAGGGCACAGATAAATATGGAAATCTAAATAATAATTAGTGCGACAAAATGGGAAATTCTCCTTAGGACTGGGAACAAAGAGGTGGGACTTATGAAGAAAGGACTTCTGGTTACCTCTGGAGGATGAACTGGGGAGGTAGAAGACCAATGGCCCGGTCTTCGTCGAGGGGATCTCGATGTGGAGGCGTCAAGAGAGAGTCAGAAGGGGGTTGAGATTACCTCGGCTCCAGGGAGAAGTAATCATGAAATCGAGATTCGTCTGCGGATGGCAGGAAGACTCAATCAATGTAGTGAGACGAGAGAGACCAGGGACAATCTTCCGGGGAATAAACGGGTTTCCGTAATCTTCCTCTAATCAGGACGGATTTCGCGAAGATGATCTGCTGGTGAGATCACAAGGTCGAGGGGGGGAGGGCACTTCACGGGAGACAGATACTAGGGTCTGGGTGGCAAGAAGCTCGGGTTCACTCTATCTTCTGAGGATTTGCAGACCTCACCTTAAATAGGAACCACAGCCATGTTCGACAGAGGGCTGCACGCATCGATGGCGTCCCAAGGGGATATCGGACGCGGCTTAAGCAAACATGGACCATGATAATTTTGAGCATTGACAAGGCGAAAGGGAATTAAGCGAGATTCTCTTCTACCCCAAGAGAGGGAAGATGGACACGGCTGCCACCTGGGAGCGGAACAGCGGTATCAAACTGGGGAAAGGCGGTGATAAAGCACCCCGAATTAAACACAGTTGCGCTGGTCTGTCTCGACCAGAGAAATTTTGTGTGATAACGGCGTATTGAGTTTCATGCTCGCATATAAATATATTATTTTATTTCGTTATTTTTATTTGCCCTGTAGTTAGGAGATTTTTGCACAATCTGTGTTAGTTTCAGAGTCGGTATCGCTTGGTTTACCCCAAATTTCATTCCGGGATCGAGCCCCATCTTGCTAAAGCTTTTCTATTTTCGTCTCTTGAAATAGCCTGGTGGCGCCCTTAACATTCTTTTGTATTCCCATTCTCCTTTTGCCTTTATATGACTGTTTTCTTTTCTCTATTTCCTTATATGTATTTTATCGTGTATATATATATATATATATATATATATATATATATATATATATATATATATATAATCTTGGCCAAAATTATGAGGCTCGTATGAAAAAGTGAAGATTATAATTGATTATAATTGATTTGTCCTCCTTTCGTTTTATAACCACTTTTATGCATTTTTGTATACCTGAGACTAATTTGGCACAGGCGGTTGGCTCATGAATTTTGGCTGTTAATTCACTTTTTGAGGAACATTATTGTACACTCTTGTGTTCAAGTGTGACCACAAATGTTCAATGGGATTGAGGTCTGGAGATTGAGGGGCCATGCCTTCAACGTCACCCCTTTCTTTTCAAACCAACCCTTTGAGACTCTAGATGTGTGGCATGGGGCATTGTCTTGTTGGAATATTACACCATCCGATATGTCATCATTGCAAATTTTAGCTAAGAAAGGTTGGTAAACCTTGTCTAACATGCTGGTGTTGGTGTTGGAATTCATTCTGCCCTCACAAGTGAACAACACTCTTGGACCTGAAGATTATCTGCAGCTCCGAACTATTACACTGCCACCTCTAAATTAGACTGTTGAGACAACACATCGCTGATCATAAGCTTCCACAACTCTTCGACGAACATAAAGAGCTCCAGGTGTCCGAAAGCTCTGCGGAGAAACGCAAATTTTACTGACATTTTTGGTATTAAATAAAAATGTGTATAAGCGTCATAAATGTGTAGAAACTCATGTAGTGAATTTACGTCAAAGATGATTTCATCAGATCAAACAACCTTAACCCTATTATCATCAGTCCGATCTTCATACTCTTTTGCCCAAGACAATCGCTTCTTCTTGTTCACCTGAGACGGCCACGGTTTCTTACTAGCCTTTCATCCTCTGAGCCCACTACCAATAACCTTCATCTGACTCTGCATCTTGATATCTCTTTGTTTGTTGTTGCTTGAACTCAGCAGCTGCATCAGCCAGAGATGCATTTTTCAGTAACCTCTATTCCCTCTGAGTTGTATACTGTAGCAGGATGCCCCTTTTTATCACTCCACTCTTGACACCACTTTTGTCGCAGGATGCTCTGTGGTATGTGAGGTACTTCTTTGATTAAGTAGGCTTTGAATCCGCCCGAGGGTCTTCCGGGTTAAGTGAGAGTGATGGCAGTTCGTATTCCTCGTCTTGTCCCACACATACTGTGTGTATGACTTGCAGGGGGGTACCCGGGTAATTGGCATCCATCGGTTCTTCTTCGTCTAGAAGGGTAATATTGTTTATCAATGCGCGGCGGTGATATTTTTTTTAGCATGTTTATGCGATAGGTTCTTCGCCCTGTTGGAGTATCTATCAAGTAATCGACTGGTTTCCGTGCCTCGATTACTTCGAAGGGTCCCTTCCACTGGGGCCATAACTTATTATTTTCGGTCGGATTAATAATAAGACTTCATCTCCTGCTTTTAATTTTCGTGCCTTCGCTTTCATATCGAAGTACTCCCGGTATTTGGCTAAATTTTTATCGGCGTTATCTCGAGCTAATCCCGAGCAGTATTCTAGGCGCTCGCGCATTTCCATCACGTAGGCATAAAACGATTTGATTTCTTGGTCGAGATGCGCGTTGGAAAATAATTCTTTAAGAATACTCATAGGACCTCGCACATTTCTCCCTTTAATAGCTTAAAGGGCAAGAATCCCAACGTCCGATGAGGTATTTCTCGGCAAGCGAAAAGGGCCGCAGGCAGGTATCTGTGTCCCTGTGTAGGGTTGTTTTGACACAACTTCTTCAATATATTTTTGAGAGTCCCGTTTAATTTCTCGCAGATTCCGTTAGTGGATGGATGAAATGGACTCGTAAAAATTGGCATGACTAGCAGTAGTTTATTAAAATACTCCATCAATTCTGAGGTAAATTGGCGTCCTCTATGAGATAAAATTTCTTTAGGCAGGCCTACTCGTGCAAATATTGAAATTAATGCTTCCGCGCATGAAATAGTGTCAATCTTCCGTAGTACCACGGCTTCTGGGAACCGGGTGGCACAATCAACTAGGGTGAGGATGTAGGAGTGTCCTCCGCTTGGAGGGGGTAAATTGGTCCCACCAAATCAATAACCACTCGAAAGAATGGTTCGGTTATAACGGGCACTTTTTGTAATGGCGCGGGAGGTACCCGTCCTCTGGATGGATCATTCTGACACACGTCACATGATCGGCAATAGGCCACAATTTCCTTGGCAGCCTGGGGCCAATAAAAGTGTCTGAATATCCGCTGCGCCGTTTTGTTGTGCCTAAAGTGTCCGGCTAATATTCCATCATGCACGGTATTCAAGATTCTTTGCGTGTATTCTTGAGGTACACACAGGGCTTTGTTGCTCTCCTTGTCTTCCTTGCTGATAGTACGGTAGAGAAATGAGTCTTCTACGATATATTGGATAGGCTTCTTTCCTTTCACTTGGAGAGTTTTACCCTTAATCGCTTTCTCCCATAGGGGTTTAAGAGTGAGGCATTCCTTCTGTGCAATAGCGAAGGAAGTCAATTTTAACCCATGGTCTTCGAGGGTAATCTTCGGGGTCAACTCAGCAGGTTGCTCTTTCCTCTGGGCTTCTTGTGACCAGGGTGACTACTTGTTGGGCCACTTCTTCTTGGGAAATTTGGGGGTTTTTGTCCAAATAGTACTGTGCAGAACTTAATCAGAGCTACTACCCCGTCTGTCCAACTGGTAAAATATCTGCATTGTATATGATATCTCACGACGGGGAATCGATTGTCACGTCCTGAAAATTCGTGGACGATTGCGAATTTCTTATGATTAGGGTTTACTGGGGGCAGCAGCTTTTTGGATACGACTATGCACGTACATACGGTGTCTCTGACTAGAGTGGATACTCGGCGCCCATTAACAGTGCCATCTTCAAATTGTAGGCCACCTGGCAAACTTTTGTTGAATAGAAAGTTCACCTGCTGCAGGGGCCCTTCGGATGTTGGCACGGGGACGGAAAGCGCATGCATCAGCTTGTCCTGCTGGGATCGCGGCAATCATGTTTTGCACCTGTTGTCTCGAGGTCTCCCTCTGTCGGGAGTTCTGTGGGCACTGGAAACTCAGGTGACCTATTATCCCGCAGGTATAACAAGTGACAGGCTTCCTGGGATACGTGCCGGTATTAGGGTATGATCCATGTGGAACTCTAACTTCTTTTTTATTTTTTCCCCTCCAAAATTTGGCTTATAAGTTCCTTTTGCTGCTGAGAACTTAAAGGGTTTCTTCTCCAAATGCCTTGGTGGCGGCCCATTTTTCTTTGGGGAGGGAGCCTTCTCTTTCTTGTACTCCCTCGGATATAAACGATGATTTACCGCGTGGAGATCAGCCTCGTCCAGACACTCGTTGAAGGTAGAAGCTTTTCGGTCCTTAACGAATGCACGGATTTCCTGGGGTAGTGTGCTTAGTAACTGATCTCTAAGCATAAAGTCGACGACCGAAGCGACTTCGTTCTTTACCCCTTCTGACTCCATCCAAAACTGTAGGCTTCGACCAAGCTCAAAGCCAAAATGTTTGTATGTTTGTCCAGGTCGTATACAGGCCTGCTTGAACTTCCTCCTATATTCTTCCGGATTTCCTGGGGTAGTGTGCTTAGTAACTGATCTCTAAGCATAAAGTCGACGACCGAAGCGACTTCGTTCTTTACCCCTTCTGACTCCATCCAAAACTGTAGGCTTCGACCAAGCTCAAAGCCAAAATGTTTGTATGTTTGTCCAGGTCGTATACAGGCCTGCTTGAACTTCCTCCTATATTCTTCCGGGTTAAGGTTTGTTTCTGAGAGAAGTTCGGCTTTGAGAGTGGAATAGTCCACAGTCGCTTCTGAGGGTAAAGATACAAATATCTCTCTCATCCTACGATTGAGTAGTGGTAACAGTCTGGCGAGCCCATCTTCTTCTAGGTCCAAATTATTGACTTCGAATATTTTCTCCCAATGGGAGAGATATGAGCATAAATCTCCTTCGTCCCTGTACTCCGGGAGTTCCATGCTGGCCGTTGGTGACACTCCTGTTTTGGATGACACTGACTGCACCTCTAACTGGTCTTTCTTAAGAGCTCTTTCGTGGGCCCTTATCTTTTCTCTTTCTTCAGCTTCCAGTTTCATTTTACGTTCTTCGGCTTCCCATTTCATCTTACGTTCTTCGGCTTCCATTTTAGTCTTTTCCCTTCTTTATTCTCTTTCGTTTCTCTCTTTCTCCTGAATAAACTAGTTCAGCTCAGTTCCTTACATTCCGAGGCTTTGACCTTGCTTCCGATAAAGGTCCAACGATGCCATCGCGCTTATGTCAGTCATCTACCTTGTTGTAAATCAAGCCTGATCTACTTCACCACCGAAACTTACCACTTGGCCTAACAATTACCTTTAGATTGTTTCCACCCGTAACTTTACCAATTTTCCTCTCGTCAAATATTCTATTATTCCTGGTATTACTTTTACGTGTTAGCTCTCCCTTAATTAGACGCTGCTGGGTCCTTTCTAATATAAAACCTACAGACCTGACACCACTTTTTGTAGCAGGATGCCCCTTTTTATCACTCCACTCTTGACACCACTTTTGTCGCGGTATGCTTTGTGGTACGTGAGGTACTTCTTTGATGAAGTAGGCTTTGATCTAAGAGTGCTAATTCGGTTGTTTTGTTCTTAAGGAAAAGCTACTTCAAAACGTAAGGATAAGAGGAAAGACAGGAATTATCCTAAAATAAACATATATTTTAAA
Organism: Ceratothoa steindachneri; assembly: GCA_963969495.1. Classification (NCBI taxonomy): domain Eukaryota; kingdom Metazoa; phylum Arthropoda; class Malacostraca; order Isopoda; family Cymothoidae; genus Ceratothoa; species Ceratothoa steindachneri. Next base: position 2,995,334 of record OZ018322.1, read on the forward strand.
TGTAATACTTCTCTATGACAAACAAACAATTATCACCTTTCTATCCTTCTCAATGCTAAACTCGACTATTTCGGTTGGCATCTAGGCCTATTGCAATGACTGCGATGACAAAAATAAACATATAGGCTACACGTAAACACACCAATTGCCTATTAGTATTTTTATCGCGACCCTATTTGATTAGCGATAAACATTAAATTAAAGTACTCTCGTCTATTAGCCAATATGACCGAGATCACGAACAGTGGTTTCTACTCCCCTTAAAACGTGAGACGTACTAAACTCACTATCGCAATATGAATATAAATGTTCTTTCTTACTTACATGACAGGAGGGATTAGGGATTGCGGGATGTCGCTGGAGAGCTTATATCTCGCTTTGGCGTGTTGTTGTGGCCGATGATTGAATTTCGTCGAGGTGGTATGGCGGGAGAGAGATGCGACGATGTAACTTCTTATTGCACACTTGCCTCTGGTTAAATTAAGAAGACGGCGAGAGTTACGGTGCTCTTCGCTCCAAGATTCCTCTTGGGAATTATCTTGACGCCTCTTGGTGTTTGATTCTTAAACGTCGAGGGTTCTCCTAGCTTTTGAGGTATTCGGTGAGATTTTTACCGTAAATAAAGAACGGAACCTCGTTGGGGCTGGGTTCTTCTCCTCTCACCTTACGGAGCTTGCGATGTAAGAGTCACTCGAGTGTGAGCGGGTTTACTTTTCTCCAGGCAGACTTCTTCTATGTCTGTAAAGGATTCTTCGGTATGGCACTGATATAAAGATTGACTATTTATGTTAATTCGGCCCGGGAAGGGGGGATCAATTTTCTCAATCTGATCCTATCGTTTCTCACGGAAATAGTCTTGTATGGCTGAAGGATCGATCTTCACGAACTGAACTCTTTTCTCTCTTATCGAATTCTAATCTTCTTGTCTGGCTGAAGGATCGATCTTCACGAACTGATCCTTCTACTTTTGTATCGACTTCTAATCCCCTCTCTTTCTTTTCGGGGCTTATTTATAGGCGAATCACTGCCCCATCTAAGGGGGAAGTGACCAGGCCACAGAGAGGGGAACGCGAATGGTGAGTTCACATCTGGTGAGCGAGAAGTGCAGAGGTTGGCACTGGGGTGCCCAAGTCGGCTTGCTAGTTAGAGAGACTCTCAACCACCCCACTACTCGGCGTGCCTTTTGACTAGCACCGCTTTTTTTGTGTGACCTAACCTCGGGTTTATGGGGCTCGTAGGTAATTGGATCGTTAGAGCGTTGTTTAAGGGCCTTATGCGGTCGCCTTAAAAGAGATGTCAGCTCGAACTGCCCAAAGCGGCGGGGAGATCAAACAGGGTAGGCAGTTACTTTTATTCACCGGCTACCGTTCCCAATCTTCTCCTCATAGAGGCTCGCTTCTCCGGCTTTCTCTACAAAGGGGGGAGGGTGCTTTAATGTACATATGCTCCTCCGGGATACTTAATGTAGCCATTTCTCTACATATACATTTTGCGACTTTGACCACCATGGGTTTTAAAAGAACTTGTCTGATGGAACCCTTTAATGATTGGTTAGACACTGTTTTTAAAGCATTTTAATTTTCTTGCAATTTTGACTTTTGATAATGTCTCTATGGACCATACCATGATTTGAGCTCTTTGGGCTTCACGAATCTGTTTTTTCGGAGACATTTAAAAAAGTACCAAACTGGGAAACACTAGTTTTGTTTCTTTAAATTTTTTTAGGGTTTCTAAGGTGGTCTTTGCTTCTGATTCAAAAATAACCATTGAAAATTGCATAGCATCGATATTCTTAGAGATAATTGTAATTTTGTTTATAAAACTGACCATAAATAGCTGCGACAGTTCACTTTATTTAGCATATTCACATTGTAGATGAATAATAATAGCTGATAATATTTTGTTCTTGTATTCCTTTTTAAACTAATGAGAAGATGTGATTATAAAAGATAACCTACTAAAAGGGCACTGAAGAACGTGCTTTCTTACTGTGAGCTCCTTGATCTCTACGCACCAGTGACCATATATAATCCGCCATCATAGCAATGTCCCATCTTCCTTTGTATCATTTTTCCATTACAGTAATGTCCTGATGGAACCATGCACCATGATCCTCCCTCACTTCTCCCAAATTTTGACGAAAAAACTCCAAATGTGAATGCAAAGAGTGCACCTTTAGTGACATTCTACATCCCAAATTCTTATAACTTTTAAACGTTTTGCTACCAGATGCTTGTAGTTTGGGTCTTTATTTTTACCAAGGAATCCATTAACTATATTTCGAAATGAACACCACGCCTCACTTTCAAAATCACTCATTGCATTCTCAAGTTGTACTAACTTCAACATCTTCCTTACTTGCGGTCCAGTAAATATATTACCCTTAACATTGGCCTCTGATAGCTTTGGAAAGAGCAGACGAATCTGTTGAAATGCTTCTCCACCATGATCTAATGCTTTTACAAACTGTTTGACCAAACCAAGCTTTATATGAAGTGGAGGTAGCAAAACTTAGGCAGGCTCTACAAGAGGCTGTCTAATAACATTTAGTTTTCCTGGCTGTAAGTCATCTCAAGGGGGCCACTCAACCTTCTGGTAATGTTCATGATCAGCCCTACTGTTCCATAGACAAAGATAGCATGCATACTTGGTATACCCACCCTGCAATCCGAGTAAGAAGGCAAGCACTTTAAAATCACCACAAACATTGCATACAGTGAATTAAGCATTTACCCTAATTTATATAGTTATTACAATCCATTCCTCTAAGTAATCTAAAGCTATATTTCTCATTCTTGTTAGCTTTGAGAATGAATTCTCATATATAGCTAGGAACCAGAAGATGAACGCACAAGCTCGAAACATTGTTAATCTGAATAAATGGATTTAGAATCATGCTTGGATGATTTATTTTTTGTCATTGGCTTCATCTTGAAAATTCTCTCTCTCTCTCTCTCTGACTCTCTCTCTCTCTCTCTCTCTCTCTCTCTATATATATATATATATATATATATATAAATTTCAGAGGCAACTACAGGCATTAGCGTCACTCGAGTATAAGGTACATGTATAAATGACGGTAAGAGATGTCTTATATGTGCACTGATAATTTAACAATAAGACATAAATATAGTATTAATATAAAAATTACTCACTTCATTTATACATGAACTCCAGTCGTCTTAGTTTGATGGCGTTTCACGTTTTTCAGCAATATTTCTAGCCTCAAATGTCTTATTTTTGATATCTAGCGCTATGTCTTTCTCCATTTCTAAGTTAAGGGTAAAAATAAAGCAACCCTGCAAAACACAACTGATCTTTAAACACAGACGCACAGACGCATTGACCACAATGTCCAATGCCGTTAAGTAGGATGTCGGTAAGAGCTTAAAGTAAGTGGAATTGCCTTTGACCACCAAGTGTATGCAAGAACAACGTCGGGAGTGCTGTCATCGCCTTCTCAACGACTTAGAGATTCATGGCAATCTAATTCTGATTTTTTTTCTCATGAAAAAACGTTCACGGTCGATCCGGTCATCAGCAAACAGAAAACCTGCGTGATAAGTTTGGGTAGGACGTCCTTAAGGTCCACTATGTGTCCATGAACAACCACCCTGCCTCCATGATGATGCTCAATGTCGTGGCTTCGAATGGCAAGAAGATACCTCCAGTGTGGTTCAAGGCCAGTTACAAGCTTAATCAAGGTATGCAAACAATTAAGGTCCCCCTGCGGATAGCCGTGAAGGTAGATGGTGGCCATTTCGAATGATTTTTCAACTATATATATATCATTCTATTTGTGTATAAATTCTCATGAGAATATATTGCTTTGTTTGGTACACAACTTGTTCACTGTTCTCTTTTAGAGGTTGTATCTATTTACCTGAAACCACCTATTTATATACATCATGACGCAGCGACAGGTCTCAAGGTAGCGAAAAACTACCAGAGTGCTTTCGCCCCTTTTTCATTTCTGTCTTTTAAGCCCTTTTGAAGATATATAATTTGCCTTTACTTAAGCTGTTCCTGGCTCTTCTTGTTTTGGAGTGTGTTCAGATGTTACTTTTTCTTGTCTTTGAAACTTCTGTCTTTACCTAGGTGTAGTTTTTTTTTCAAGAGGAGTAAAGTTCAATTCTCAAAAAGAGTAAAGTCCAATTGTACCCATTTAGAACAATGAAATGACCCATATGACCATGGGACATATGGTTATTCACCTTGGAGATTTAAAATATGAAATCGAATTTGGCGCTGGGTGGCGCCATCTAGTGGCAGAAGCCTCATTTAGCCATTTAGCCATTCAAAGGCACTTGTAAGTGATTCGAACCATGGGAAACCATCAATACAATAGCCATTTATCATTTTATCACAAAACGCCGCAAGTCATTGGAGGGAAGTCTCTCTTGTTATTTTCATGTGCTCATCCACATCAAAATTTCTTATCCTTTGTAGTATATAGATAAATAGTCGGAAATTACGTGGTCGGTCACTACCCGGAGATCTAAAGTTGCTTCTTCTTGTATGTCTATCGGTAATACCTATAACTAAACCTTTGAGTGTGAGAGGGTTAGATATTTGATATAAAAGTCTTATGTAAGTACGCTCTAGCTTGAAGAGATACTGAAATTAATTAGTAGCGTAGGTTAGAAATGTTGTACCTGGCAGCTCAGTAGTTGAACACTCGATCTGCATTTGAGAGGTCCGGGTTCAAATCTTGACCTGAACATGGGATTCTTTTTTCCAGCAGTTTTTAGTTGGGTGCGAGTCTAGTCGCGAGTGACTGTGCATCTCACTAAGTCGAACGGTTTCCGTTCTTGTTTTGTTTTTATTTTGTATAACATCATAACTATTCGGCTGATTCTAACAAAATTTGAAACCCTTATGTTGTTTTACATTCTCTTTCGAATGGTATAATTGCCAAAGTACTCCAAATATCAGCCCATGAATTATATTGTTTTGGCAATAACATCATAACTATTTGGCCGATTCTAACGAAATTTGAAACCCTTATGTTGTTATACATTTTCTTTCGAATGATACAATTGGCAAAGTTTTCCCATGATTAGCCCAAGAATTATTTTGTTTTGGCAATAACATATTAACTATTCGGCCGATACTCTGCTAGACTAGACAAAACTATAATATGATAAACTCTGCTAGGCTAAGCTATGCTAAGATATAATGTACAAGGTTAAGATATACTATGTTAATTTAGGCTACAAAATGCTATGCTAGGATAGCATATAGTATGTTAGGCTAGAAAATGCTAAGCTATGCTTGACAAGGGTATAATAGGATAGTATAGGCTATACTTGTCTAGGATAGTTAATGCTAGAATAGGCTAAGCTATACTAAGCTAGACAGGGCTATACTATGCTAGCCTAGGGTAGGCTAAATTATAATAGGCTAGGTAGGGCTATGCTCTGCTATGCTAGGCTATGTATGCTAGGTAATACTATGTTATGCTACGATAGGCTAGCTAACTAAGGCTATGATATGCTAGGGCTATACAAGGTTATTCTAGTCTAGGGTATGGTATGCTATACTAGTCTAGGATATAATATGATACACTTGTCTATATTATATTAGGTCTGATTATTTTAGGATAGGTTATACCAAGCTAGCCTATAGTATGCTAGGCTGGCCTAGGCTATCGTAGGCGGGGAATATTGGCTAGGCTATAGTAGTCTATTCTAGCTTAGCTATACTAGGGTAGGCCATTATAGGCCACGCTAGGCTAGGCTAGGCTTTGGCATGCAATGCTAAGCCATACAGGTTTAGGCTTTGCTAAGCTATAGTAAGCTAAGCTAGACTAGACAATGCTACGGTAGGCAAGGCTATACTAGGCTAGGCTAAGCTAAGCTATACTATAATATGCTTGGTTAGACTAGGGTCTACTAAGCTAGGCTATACTAAGCTAATGTAGAATAAAGTAGGCTATAGTATGCTTGGTTATCCTAGGCTAGCTATATTATACTAAGCTAGGCTAGGTTAAGCCAGGCACAGCTATGCTATTCTATTTTAGGCTAGGCTATCCTAATTTTGCCTAGGCTTGGCTATACTAGGCTAAAACAGGATAGGTTATACTATTTTATGCTTGGCTATGGTATACTATGCTATACTAGGCAAGTTTAGACTAGACTATTCTTGGTTATACTAGGCTATGCTAGGCTATTCTCTACTGTACTATGCTAAAGGATGCGGCTATACTATGCTTTAAAACACTATGCTATGTTATATTATGTTATGTTATACTATCCTGTGCTATATTATGCAATGCTGTGTTATGCTCTACTATGATATGCAATAATATTCTATAATACACTATGATCTAATCTGCTATGGTGTATTATGCTATACTATGGAATACTGTGCTATTAGTGTGTGTCAATCTTTTTAACGTTCTAATCACATAAATGAGGGGTGCTCAAAATTTGCAGCCCTACATATGAATTCTAAGGTTATGCTTTTTTATTTCAATAGAATTTTAGTTCTATTTGGTTAGCTACTTAAAAGTTTTGACTTATTTTTGTCATCTTGAGAAATTAAATGACTATTATTATATTAATAATTATATCTATTTCACTTTTTTTCTTATTTCACCGTTTGAAACATATTCATCAGTGTGCTGAAGATTACGTGGCTTTCAGTACTACCATCCTACCAGTGGGATTTGACCTACAATTGCTGTTAAAATTAGAACAAGACTGGCGACACTCACACATTCGAACACCTAAATTGAAAATAACAGAGTTGTTGCCATCTCAATTCCAAACTCTGGTTGACGGTCTGAAATGTAGATGTGAGAAACTACCCAGCAGCCAATCTTACAAAAGATATTTACCCTAAACTGCTTGAAAGGTGGGTACGAGGGAACATTTCTTTTCTAGCTTCCGTTGTAAATTCAAGAATCACAATCTTAAGCAGATCCAAAAGAACTGGGAGCAGGCCAAAAACATATCCTTTGGGAGAGGAGAGCTACAGGCCTAAGACACTTTCATTACAAAACTAGACTACCTGTTTATATACTCAGGCGCAGGTGTAAAATTGTCTTTTTTGCTGTGAATTTGGCTGCCCTGGTTGCAAAAACGAAACTCAAATTAAGTTATATCCCCTATAAAGATGAAGATCTCTGTAAAGGAGTTTGCTTTCATTAAAAGTCAGAGAGAAATGATTACTTCTTTTGCACCATATCTGGTTTGCTTTCGAGATTAACTTGAGTAAAATAGCCAAGTCAATAAGTAAAAGTGACAAGAAGGTGAAAGAAGAAGATTTGCTTAATATAAGTAGGCCAATGTTTCAATGCCATAAAGTGAAATAATTTTATCTCCTGAAGAAAATGAAGAACAAATAGCTGATGCTCAAGATGGAAAGGATTGAATTTATGAAGTGACACTAAAAATACCAACCACATCTTCAAATTCCATTAAAAAGCAACCCGGGAATTATTTTTGGGGGGATCAATAACATCATAACTATTCGGCTGATTCTAACAAAATTTGAAAATCTTCTATTGTTTTACATTCTCTTTCAAATAATATAATTGACAAAGTCCTCCCAGGGTTAGCTCGGGAATTATTTTTTTTTGGCAATCATATCATAACTATTCGGCCATTTCTAACGAAATTTGAAACCCTTAAGGTGTTTACATTCTCTTTCGAACGATATAATTGCCAAAGTCCTCCTAAGGTTACTCCGGGAATTATTGAAAGTTTTGAGGGTTGTAAGGTTATAAATCAGACTATGTGAGGGCACGCGACTTTTTGGTCACCAGACATTGTTGTACTACTAGTGTCTATCCTCCTTGCTTGAAAGTCTTCCTGGTTCTACTTCCCTCTCCCTACCACCGCTGCTATAGGAACTGATTTTGGTAATGGAGTTCTTTAACAGGTTAATTTTTGAATTCTTAGTCGCGGGCGACTCTACATCTCACTATGTCGGTCGGTCGGTCCCCGTTTTGCCTTTTCTTTGATTTGGTAATAACATTGTAACTATTCGGCCGATTCTAATGAAATTTGAAACCCATATGTCATTTAACACCCTCCTTCGAATCATATAATAGCCAAGGTCTTGCCAAGGTTAGCGCGGGAATTAATGTGTTTTGGCTATAAAACATAAGTCCTTGTCCGATTCTAACGAAATTTGAAACCATTATGTTGTTTTACATTATCTTTCGAATGATATAATTTGCAAAGTCCTCCAAATGTTAGTAAGGGAATTATCGAAAGTTTTAAAGGTCGTGAGGTCATAAATAAGAATAAGTGAGATCACCGACTTTTGCTCAGCAGACCTTGCTCCTTTTTGACTTAGTTTATCGATTTTTTCCTTCGGTCCCTTTCACTTTCCCGCGAGTGAACAGAGCTTGGATTCTTCGCACTTTTACTTTTATCTTTATTTGTGAATTTACATTGGACGAACAATTACTTATGACAGTTCATTGCACCCTCTTACTATTAAAACTAAATCAAAACTTATCAACCCACTTTATATTGCTATCTATGTAGTACCTTTTTATGATCCTGTCAGGATATTCATAAGTTGTATTCAGTTCATGCCTGTGTTTACTGATCACTATCCAAGTTTCGATTCCATAAGACGATTTTAATTATCACTATCAAAGTTTCGATTCCATAAGACAAGTTTACTGATCACTAGCCAAGTTTCGATTCCATAAGACGAGTTTACTGATCACTATCAAAGTGTTGATTTCCTAAGAAAGGTTTAGTGATCACTATCCAAGTTTCGATTCCATAAGACAAGTTTACTGATCACTATCCAAGTTTCGATTCCATAAGACGATTTTAATTATCGCTATCAAAGTTTCGATTCCATAAGACAAGTTTACTGATCACTAGTCAAGTTTCGATTCCATAAGACGAGTTTACTGATCACTATCAAAGTGTCGATTTCCTAAGAAAGGTTTAGTGATCACTATCCAAGTTTTGATTCCATAAGACGAGTTTACTGATCACTATCAAAGTGTCGATTTCCTAAGAAAGGTTTAGTAATCACTTTGCAAGTTTCGATTCCATAAGACAAGTTTACTCATCACTATCAAAGTTTGGATTCCATAAGACAAGTTTACTGATCACTATCAAAGTTTCGATTCCATAAGACAAGTTTAATGATCACTATCCAAGTTTTGATTCCATAAGACAAGTCGGGTAAGATGCATTGATTACAAAACACTTTGCTCTTAAAGATGTAGCTAAGCTTTTCTACCACTTTTTAGCGTCACTTTGTTCTCTTTCTCATATTCCTTTTCCAAGATCTCACCAGGTGTCACAATCTGTTCTCAGGATAATCATTCTTTTACTCTCTCAAAATTTGATTGGCAAGTTTAATTGCTTCACCCTTTGTATAAATTATAAATTATAAATATTTCTTGGAATAAAGAAATTAGAATCGACAAAGACTTTAAGTTCTATTTAAGGCTTGTTTAAGAAATAAATGAATGGGTAGAAGTGAGATGTGAAGGAGAGGTAAAGGAAGAAAGAATGTGGATAAAGAATTAGTTTCAAATAATAGATTTATGTCAAGAATTTTTATATATGTATGGATCCAAGAACTGAGGTCCATCCAATCTTCAATCTATGTTATTGTTGCCCCTATTTACCTGCTCTATTTGATTTATCAAGAGTCTATTATGAGGATCGCTATCAATAGCCGTTTTTAAATCGAGATAAACCATTACAATAGCTTTATCTTGGTCAAATGTCGCGATAATTTCCTGAAAATATTCAATCAAATTGATTATACACGAGTCTACGCATCGACAGCCGTGCAGTGTGTCATTGATCAATTTACCTCCAGTTGCCAAACGATGATGTCTCTAACAAAGCTCAAAAGGTTTACCAACGACCATAGTGGGGAAATAGGAGGAAAGTTACAAGGATCAGCCTATATGCATTTTTACCCAATCGCTTTTATATTTTGACCCGGTTTTTGATAAGATTTTTTTTTGTAATGATTGTGATTCTCTAAAGAAAATAATACAAAATAGGTGGCTTAGATATTTGTTTTCTTTTTTTCTACAGTCTAAAGTAATGAGAATCTCCTCAAGAATTTATGTATATTGCCTGATGGAGATGAAATCTCTCTATCCCATTCCTTTTTCTTAGTTTTTTTCTGTTAGGTGGATGCAATCTTATTGACGATGTCTTTGACTGTAAAGGGCCTTTCAGTGAGATCGCTTGATTATAAAATGTAAATAAAACAAGTTGTGTGTGATATATGCACTCAATTTATTTTAAATTTGAAACTACATTTTAGGGCATTAAGTGTGGAATATGACGTCGTTCAAATGTCCGCCGCGGCTTCGCTTGTTGGAACGTATTCGGGAGGCCCAATTTTCGATGACTTTGTCGCATAAATCTGGCTGAATTTGTTGGATGGTATTCGTTATGTTGACTTTGAGGACATCAACTGTTTTCGGATAATTCGCATAGACCTGCGATTTAAGGTAGCCTCAAAGAAAGTAGTCTAATGGCGTTAAATCGCATGATCTCGGTGGCCAGTTGACGTCGCCGCCGCGCGAGATGACCCTGCCCTGAAATCGCTGGTTCAAAATGTCTATCGTGGCGTGCGCAAAGTGGCACGTAGCACCGTTCTGTTGGAACGACATGTCGTCAGTATCCATATCAGGCATATAATCCAGTTGAGGCCACAAGAAGTTGCTTATCATCGATCTGAAGGTCTCGCCGTTGACGGTTATGGCAATCCCATCTTCGTTCTCAAAATAAATACGGACCGATGATTCCGTTAGACGAAAATTCGCACCAAACAGTGACTTTGTTGGGATGCAATTGGTGCTGGTGTATCTCATGTGGATTGTTTTCATCTTATATCCAACAATTTTGCTTGTTCACAAATCTATTCATCCAAAAATCGGCCTCGTCGCTGTGGCGGGGATAGAAATTACGTAATGCGCGGAACGTTTGTCGAACGAAGCACCGATTTTGATAATAAAATTTGATGGTTTGCACACACTCTTCAACACTATAACCTTCCATCGTGACTTGCCTAGTACTACTGAACAGTTTACAGTGAGGTTGCCAGATGTTACTTTAATAACATGGCCACTATCGCCTGAGAAAGCTCGAGCGTCCTTGTTGAAAGACCCTTTATATGTAGAAGGATATATCAATATGGCTTACAGCCTCCTGGTTTCTATAGTACTTTTAAAACTGAATGGGTGTTAATTAAACGAAGGTTTTGTTCGTAGTTTACCCATCTCATAGAGAGAGGTATTTTTTATTCATTAGTTTGCTTTAAGAATTGTTGAATAGCCTGAAGTTGATTATATGTTCTGTTGCTACGGACAAATCTACCTGCTCTAGATATTGTTTACATTTGAGCATTTGTATTAGTTTGTGTGTGAGTTTGTGAGTATTTTATATGTTTCTGATAACACAGAAAAAAAATTCTTTTATACTTCAGTCGCAATTTATCAAGAAGTACAACTGAAGCATTGGACCGTACCAACGCAATCTTTACCTTTGAGCTCATGCAAATTTCGAGCTTTTTACGAATGGATGTTCCTTTCAATTTGCAAAAGGTTGATATTTTTTGACTTGTGTCTATTGCTATTTTATAGTTTTGAAAAAAACTCTTCGCCCTTTCAGGCGCAATTTCTATGTTTTTAATTTTATTCCTCCCACCCCTCCTGTTTTGTACCATTATTAAATGTTACGGCGGATCTGATGGTTTGTTCTTTTCAATATTATTTTCAATATATATTGTTTCTCTTCTTAACATGGCTTGTTGATAAATTTACGGAGCTCATTGAGTGCGTATTCAAGGACATTTTACCTGTGTTATCAGAAACATATGTACACATAATACTCAGGAAATTAGATTCCTCATGCTCTAATCGCTGTTTAGTAACAAAACCAACTATAAATTCTTTGAAATTCTAAATTTATATGCTTGCTCCATATTGATAAATGGCAAATGGCCTAAAAAAGAGCTCCGAATCCATTAACTAAATGTAAAATATCGTAAAATGTTAATGAATAAATAATTTAAAATAAATTAAAACAATTTATACTGACGTATTCAGCCTTAATTCGTAATCATGCAGAAAACTGTTTTGAACACAGCTTGTTCTCGTATATACGAGTATCTCGACCCCTAGTTATTAACGCAGCTAGCGACAGAAGGAATAATTCTTGGAAGCTCTCTACTTAGCAAATATTAAAGGTGTGTTTAGATGTTTTATGTGAATGAGCGTTTGAGAGAGAAGAGGGCGGACAGAAGGTAAGTGAATGATATTGTTTAAGTGTGCATGGATGCAGGTTGTGAAAGAGTGTACTAAGTGCCTACAGCCACGAGAGAAACCCGGTTAGACAAAGACTAGATGTCTTTATAAGAGGTACATTTTAAGATGCGTGCTTTAGGTAAGATGAACATTAAAAGAAAAACTAGATGAAAGGGGTGCTACAGCACATAATACTGCAATGGTACGAAGAACATGACACAAAAAAATGATGGGCTTCTTTGTAATTGCTAAGGGAAAAAGAGAGAAAGATATTTGTGGCGTCAATGAGAATTGGCCCGACCTCGTCGGAACGTGATTGCAATTATAGTATGAAAGAAATATAGATATTGACTCTGAGTCAAGATTGCCCCTTTCAGAAAATTCAGAAAATTTGGGCCTTTCCGGAATGGTCAGAAAATTCCAAGACGGGTCCCTTTTCAGGTTTCTTAATTGATAAGATGATGATCCTTTGCAATGAAGAAGGAACAACAATGAGGAAAAATAAAAATTAAATAATAAGTAATGGTAGGGAGAGGAACGTGACTAAAGAGGAATGGTTGAATGTTAATTTCCAAACGATTTGTAAAACTTGTCGCTTTATTAGAAAACATCAAGCCTTCAGGCGCCCAGCTCATTGGAGGGCTGAAGTGCAGCGTCCGGGTCAGAGGTCACTATAACATAGGGAAGCCATCGAGAAATCGACCCCTGATCAGGGTCCCAGTGGAGCTAAGAAACCATATCATCCTCTGACGAAGTGAGACCATAGATGTGGGCATGAGACCGGGTTCAAATGATGAGGAAGTCGATGTTCGAGAGAACACCCCTCTAGAAATCCTTACTAGTATACTTCCTCTCTGTATGGTCAGCTCCATCATTATTAACATAATAATTGCTAAAATATTAATAATAGGCTCTTTTGTTTGGCACTCATCTAGACCATAGGACTTGACGGACTACCTGTCACCTACCACAAGGTCTTTAAGGCGCACTTGAAGCCCTCGACGGAGGGGAAAGTGCATAACTATAAGTATCACCATCATCATTATTAGCATCATGGCCTTATCACCAGCAAAATTATCTTCATCTTGTTCCTCTTCACCGTCAAAATTATCTTTATCTTCATCATCCTTCTCAGTATCATCATCATCAATATTGTTTAATCCTCCTCTTCCCCTCCCCCCTCGCCTTGCTAACCATCTTCTCACTGAACTGTGTCGTGCCAATTATGCCTTAGAGAAGTTCGGTAGTCATAGCAACCCCGAGAGAGACGACCATTCCTCCATGGCGTCCATCAATGTAGGATTGGGCTTCTAATTACGCTCTGCTTGAATCTTAACAGATACTTGAAGCCCCCTCCCCCACTACATTCTACCTACCCCTGCTACATCCTCGATATCTTTATGTTACACCAAAAACACACCCTAAAATAAGAACAAACTCAGAGATGCGAACTGATCAAGAAAATCGTCAGCGATCGGACACAATTTTCCGATAAAAGAATCATCCGAAACCCGAGATCAACCTTCAGGTAAGTAAGGAAGTGAACGCTTGGACACCGACCCTCTTAAACGACAAAAACTGCCAGTGATCTGCAGGATAGCTCACCGCATCCCTTCAGGTAATCAAACAGCAAACCTTCATGAAATTCTTTTAAAAATCCATTGATCAAAATATCTGGGCTTCAGAAACCAAACGAATAGGAAGGGGAAATAGGAAACTGATCAAGTAAAAAAAAAACGGAAACGACTTTCACATCCCATATGGCCCCCAAAATGAACACGACTTTCACATCCTAAAGGGCCCCACAAAATAGCAACGACTTTCTTATCCAAAAATGCCAAATGATGACTATGACTTTCACATCCCAAAGGGCCAAAGAGTGACAATGACATCCCATATGGTCAAAAAGTGATAATAACTTTCACATCCAAAAGGTCTAAAATGTACCAATGACTTTCAGATCTTAAAGGGCTAAAAGGTGATAAGAACTTTTACATCCAAAATGGCAAAAAAGTGACAATGACTTTCACATCCAAAAGGCCCCAAAAGTGACAATGACTTTCACATCCTAAAGGGCAAAAAAAATGATAATACCTTTCAGATCCAAAAGGGCCAAAAAGTGGCAATTACTTTCAATCCTAAAGGTCCAATAGATGACAATGACTTTAAAATCCCAAAGGACCAAAACGTGACAATGACTTTTAATCCCAAAGGGCCACAAAATGACAATGCCTTTCACATCCCAAAGGGCCAGAAAGTGACGTGGATTTCACATCCCAAATGGCCACGACTTTCATATCCCATTTGGACTAAAATAATCAGTAAAGGAATTTCGCCCTTCGAACACGATCGGGAGCATTGCTCGTCTTTGTAATAGAACGGTCTGAGGCTGCCATGCTTCAGCCTCTATCACATGTCGAAACACATGCTTCCCCACGTGTATGCTGCGAGAGGAAGTAGAAGGCGCGTGATCGCCTCTCCCCCTATCCCCAAGTTTAATAAAGGAGGTTCAATCCCCCGTTCGCCTCCATGCGTCGATCTCGCCAGATTGAATTAGGCTTATGGGCAGATAAGATATTTTCCCAAGCGCCACCGGGACATTCCATCGTAGTCCCTTACTCCCCATTGTCCCCCACACCAAGGGGCTGGCTCCGGCTACTTATGCGATAGCATTTCGCATTTGAACCAGACCCCGATTATCTTCGCGAGGCATCACGCCGATCCGGTCTCCCTCGTGCACCTAGGAACTCTACCCCGAGAAACCCGTTATTGCGTAGAAGAGTACAATATCCCTTGAGTGCAAAGTTTCGTGCCCCTCGAGCCGCCAAGTCAACAGGGCCCCCCTGTTGTTCGGAAAGAGAACAACTTTGGAACAGCCATTGTTCTTCAAGCCTGTTCGACAAGAAACGGTTCTACCCCCCTCCCTACCTGTTATTCAGAAAGAGAACAACATTAGAACAGCCATTGTTCTTCAAGCCCGTACGTTAAGAAACGGTTCTCGTTCCCAAGACATCACGTCAGGGTAATTTAATTCCCCCCTTTTTTAACGTTCTTCAAGAGAACGCTTGGTTACAACAATAACCTCCATTGTTCATCTAGAACATCTCCGATATCCTAGCTCAAGGATCGTTCGTACGTCCGAGACCCACTTCGCTCTCACTCCTCGAAGACAGTCCTTTCCCCTCGTTAAGGATAACCACTCTAAGAAACCCTTCTCCTGGAAAAGAATCGCCAGCTGAACCGAAGTTTCCTTCCCATCGCCTTCCTCTGCACGACAACCTTGCAATTACGTAAGCTACGCATTACATTTAACCATTTAACCTTTTTTTCAACGCAACTCTGTGCTTTAAACAATTATAGCCAACCATTCCCCCTTTTTGTTTGTTTTGCCGTTTTAAATCCCTCCAAATCTTAATCCTCAGCTTAGTCAAATATTCCCATAACCTTTCTCATTTCCTGTGTTTCTCCCATTTTAATCCCTGGTTATGTAAACATTTCCCGTGTGTTGTTTTGATAGATTAATTAATAAAACTCTATTTTATTAATGTTTGCTATATTATTTATCCTTGGGCTCCGTTCAACTTCTTAAGTATATTGAAGATAAATAAGCCCTCTCAGGCTCCCCCTCCTTTTGAACTATTCTTGGAATCTGATTACCACGCACTCGAAATATAGAATAATCCCCTCAGCGAATAGTTATATATAGTATATCGTCGGGAGCCTATTCTACGACAGTCTTGATCGAGGAATAATGAATGAGCTTAGAGAAAGAGCAGAGGAATGGCCTAGTTCGGAAAAGAACGAACAAGATGGCATAGTCTGGCATTCTCGAGGAATGGAAAACTAAAGAGGGCATTTAAGGCAGGAATATTTGAAATGTGGTTCATAAAAAGCGATATAAGGTTAGGGGAAAGAAAAAGACTGATTTAAGCGTAGACACCAAGTAGGTTTTTGACACTCCTGAATCTGTTGCCATCTTTGCGGTGATCTTAATTCTTAATGTTGCTAAATGCCCTCGTTAGTCTAGATAGCGTACAAACTAGGAAAGAAGGAACGAGAAATGAGGTATGAATTAATGAATTAATGAATGAATAATTATATATATATATATATATATATATATATATATATATATATATATATATATTGTTCTCACACATTCAGATGCATCTAATTGTGTATGTTGGTAGGCTGCCATAATTTTTCGGTCCCTGGTTATTTTTCATTTGACCATGACATTATTTTTTTTTATGATATTTGCGCAAATTTTAGCAAATTCTCTATCTTTGTTTTTTTAAAAATGTGATCCAGAATCCGGATCATTATCTGGATCCGCCTCCAAATCTAATTCACACTTCCTGGGTTAAGATCCGACCCCCATCCACCCATCACCGCCCATTTACCTCGCAATATGTCAATTTGCTTTTGAGATATGTTGTACACAAACAGACATACAAACATGCAGCGAGATCACGTAACCTCCGCCAAGCTCTGAATAATAGTTGAATCTGTTTACGCGTAGTTACGTAACTTTGTGGGTTAATTTTTGATTATGTCATTGACTCGTCATTTTTTTTATTAAAGATTTGCGACGTAGTCCGGTTAGATTGTTTAGTATCTTAATTATAAGTATAAATAGAAAAATCCAACCTTAAACGTAGAGAGATTGATCACAGTTTTTATAGTTGGCCAAATATTTCTTTATTTTGATATTCCACTTACAGAAAGTTTCTTTACTGCAAATTACTAATATCGAGAAGAGTAAACTATCGCAAAAAATGATTCAAATGCGTAAAAAAATATAGTTAAATTAATAGCACAATTATTAGACCGGTCTAAAAGTTATTTACATTCCGACCTTCGCTAAATTATCTGTTACTGTCACAACGACGAAAGCAGAGAAAAAAAGCTAATGTTTATTAAAATAAATTTACATCTTGTTACTCTTTATATCTATTAAATTTAAAAATCTGACATATATTTTTAGGCATTGAGTTGTATATTTCCATAACAAGAAATGCAAAAAATAAAGAATACAAGAAAGTAAATTCGAATAAGTTTTATTTGGAATTAATAAGACTTGATTCAAAATTTATATCGTAAAGGATAACATTCTCTTCAAGGTTGTTATTTATGTGCTGACAAGCATGAAATCACCCGTACGATCTCGCTGTTAATATGATTGATGTAGCGAATCGAAAAATAAATGTTTCTATTCATTAACAGCTTCTTTTCAATTAATATTAATCCATTATTATGAGTAATCATTTTTCTATGTAAGAATATTGACTAAATCGTACGATATGACGTCATATATGTGATGTAGAGGAAACAAAACAATATCATTGATTTATAAGCTCTTCCGCATGTGTTATTGTGGTAGGCTCGAAACTTTAATAAGCCTTAAACACGATAATTACAAATGTAGCAGTTATATAAAGAACCTACGTATTTTTGGGTTTGGGAAATTAGTTATAAATCATAAATATTTAGATTTAATAATAAATAACTGCTTGAAAAAGTTTCTTCTCTAGTTTACCCAGACAAGTTTACATAAGTAAGATGGCCGATGACCTGCTTACCAGTGGATGTCTTTTATCTCTTTGACCGCAAACAAATCCTGCTCCTTTCAGTTGGCGTCTTGTTGTCTTACCCTCGTTTATCACCATTTTGCATTACTTACTATTTTCTGTTTCCACTGTATGTTCACATTGGCCTACTCTTAGAAGAAATAATAATTCATCAAGCCATGACCAAAAGTGTCAAATAGAAAACAGAGGCAAACAAGCTCAACATACCTAAGTCGCGTGCTCTTAATTATTCTCACTTATGTCCTTAATACCATATGAACTTAAACCTTCTTAACTTCCAACATGTGGGGCAATTCGACCCATAGTTAGTTTTATTTTAATAATTCCAGGACTAACCTTGGGAGGACCTGGATAATTCTATAATTCAAAGGAGAATGTATAACAACACAAGATATTTAAATTGCGTTAAAATCGGCCAAATAATTACGATATTATTGCAAGAAAACCCATTGAAAAGTAAAATGGTTCGATCCGACCGACCTAGGAACGACATAAAACGACTAAAAAGTGACTAAAAACGAGGTCCTCTAACATTCCTCTCTATAGATATACATGTTTGTTTTTGTTAATATTCTAATAATATTATATTTCCAAAATTAAAGTATACGCGGATAACATAATATTAGACATTTTTTTTTACAAAGGAGTCAAACTAACAGAATCTAAACACCTAAATTTCGACTCTACATCTTATATAAAAGGTCCGTTTTAAACTACCATCCATATACAATAAACCGGTAAAGAGCGCTATCGTAAACCGTATGCTAAAATTAGCCTACATAATATTTAGTTATTTAATATACAAAAAGGTATTGATATTAGGAAAATTATATTTTCTTTCTTAATATTAACTAACTGTTTTCTTCCCCCCATCCCCCAGAAATTCTGTAGTTATTTAAATTAAGTAAAAGTTGGGTTTAGCCTGATAAATTCATGATTTTTTTTAACGCAATGCTTCTATTTTAATTCACCGAAATCGTTTTACTGGGAAGAATCTTTTGCAATTAATCTTATAAAAAAGTGTATTGAAAATAAATTGAAAAATACCTTTAAAGTATTCAGTACAAAATAGGTAATTATCTAGTCCTAAAATGTTGCTTCTCTTTGCAGCATTTATATACCTCATAATGATAAACAGTAATTGCGGTTTTACTGGACACGCTTATGCGTGCTGATTTTGTTTATTTTTATTAAGCATATTGAATGGTCTTAATAACAGGGTAGGTTTATATACTGAGGTGTTCTATTTTTTCGCTTAAAATAGAGTAATGGAAATTGGTTCTTCTTTATTTTTAGTTGTATTCTATTTTGTTATTCCGAGAAGTTCAGGTTTATTTTGAGTGGTCACAGGCGACGCTAGAAAGTTTACGATGGTGGCGAAGGCAAGTAAAAATGGTAGGAAGGTACCTCGTGTAGCTCAAAGAGGAGACTACTAGCGCTAGAGATAAAGGTTAAATCGCACTTCTCCATATCTTGCTAATGAAGCTGAAAGATAATAAAATGGTCTTCCTCCATCCGCCCCTTGCATCGTAGACAAGATCTAAAGACCTGATAATGAAATGCACATAAGGATCAGAATGACAATTAATGGGGAGCACGAAAGGACCAGGAATCCTCGTTGGAGGCTGGGGAATTGTCTGGATAGTATTGTGTTTTTACACCAACCAGCGATGGTAGGACCATTAATAGGCCCTAGGGTGAGCCTACCCCGCCATTTCAGCGTCAGGGGTATCTGGATATGGGTGCGCTCATATTTCCCTATTGTTAGGGTTCCGCGACAGAGAAGGAGACTGATGTCTTATGAAGACGAGAAGTGAAATGAAAGCGGTTTTGTGATTGACTATTTGATTGACGAGCCGCCCAATTGGCGACCGGCTCGTGACGGGGCTGAAAGTTTTGTGCTCGGGCTCCTGAGATCGACCGCGTTCCTCGACGCCAGAAATCCAACACCGTACTTATTACCAGGAAAGAAAATGTGTGTGTAATCCAATGGGGGATAAACTGATGAGAGGGCCAATGGGGGTGAAATATATAAAGAATCCGAGATTAAGAGTGAAAGAGAGGATGAAAAAGTGATAGACGCATTGCAGTCTTCCCGGTTCTTCCCTACTCACTTTACATCTACCCATTTCTAACCTTACAAATCCTGCTCTCTTCTACCTTTACGCTATTCTAAGCCTACACTCTTCTCGTACCCCATTTTCTCCCTCCCAATCTACCTCTACTACATTTAATCCTCCAAGTTGTACGTCTTCTTCTATCCTCCCCTTTTCATATTCTACCCTTTACCCATAGCAAATTCTACCTCTCCCCATTATTTCCCTGCCCTCTTCTATCCCTACATTATTCTAATTCTACTTTTGCGTACCCCCATTCTACTTTTCCCTATGCCAACCCTACTCTATTCGAATCTTGATTTCTAACCCTAACGCATTTTAACTCAAGCTTATTTTAACTCTACTCCTTCTATCTATACTTCATTTTACCTTTGTCAAATTCTACCTCTGACCCATCTAAGTAGTAGATAATTAATTTATTCATGCTTTTAACATGTTTACTTCCGGATAATTTTTAGTCGCGTGAGCGTGACTCTAAGTTATCAGTATGTCAGTACGTAGGTCGGCGATCGGATGGTAACAATTTTGCTTTTTAATGTTTTTTTCGCCAATAATATCGTAACTATTCGACAGATCCTAACAGAATTTGAAATTATAATGTTGATTTACATTATCTTTCCAATGATATAATAGACAAGGTCCTCCCAAGATTAGTCCTGGAATTATTAAAAAAAAACAAACTATGGGTCGGATTGACCCACTTGTTCAAAGTTGTGAAGGTCGTAAGGTCATATGGTTATAAGGTCATAAATCAGAATAATTGAGAGCACGTGACTTAGGTCTGTTGACCTTGCTCACTTTATTAAGACTTCGAATTTCAGCGTTTAGAACTAAATTCATGATCGTAACGTGATTAGTTCAAGACCCTAGATCGTTTGGGACTTATTTATGCTTCTAACACGTTTAATTTAGGACAATTTCTCGTTTAAAGAATTTATTCACGCTTAAAACACTTATTACTCATCGCCTTTTCTACTTCTAAGAACTTATGCTTGTAACACTTATTACTCATCGCCTTTTCTACTTCTAAGAACTTATGTTTGTAACATTTATTACTCATCGCCTTTTCTACTTCTAAGAACTTATGTTTGTAACACTTATTACTCACCACCATTTCTACTTCTAAGTACTTATGCTTGTAATACTTATTACTCACCACCATTTCTACTTCTAAGAACTTATGCTTGCAACACTTATTACTCATCGCCTTTTCTACTTCCAAGAACTTATGCTTGTAACACTTATTACTCATCGCCTTTTCTACGTCTAAGAACTTATGCTTGTAACACTTATTACTCATTGCATTTTCTACTTCTAACAACTTATGCTTGTAACACTTATTACTCACCACCATTTCTACTTCTAAGAACTTAGGTTTGTAACACTTATTACTCACCACCATTTCTACTTCTAAGAACTTATGTTTGTAAAACTTATTACTCAACACCATTTCTACTTCTAAGAACTTATGTTTGTAACACTTATTACTCACCACCATTTTTACTTCTAAGAACTTATGCTTGTAACACTTATTACTCACCACCATTTCTACTTCTAAGAACTTATGCTTGTAACACTTATTACTCACCACCATTTTTACTTCTAAGAACTTATTCTTATAACACTTATTACTCATCGCCTTTTCTACTTCTAAGAACTTATGCTTGTAACACTTATTACTCATCGCCTATTCTACTTCTATGAACTTATTCTTGTAACACTTATTACTAATCGCCTTTTCTATTTCAAAGAACTTATGTTTGTAACACTTATTACTCACCACCATTTCTACTTCTAAGAACTTATTCTTGTAACACATTTCCCTAAGCCCTTTCTCATTTCATGCTTGCAACACGGTTATTTCGAGACGTTTTCTTCATTTAAGAAACTATTTCTCCTGGCAACCTATTTATTTCAAGGCGTTTACAATGATAATATATTCGTGTTTGTAGAACGTTTACTTTCAGACTATTCCTCTTTTTAAGAACTTCTGTTTGTAACAGACTTACCTAAGGCTCATTTAAGAATACATATATTCATGTGTGTAAAACGTTTCCTTATATAGAATGTCTCATTTTAGGAAATCATTCATGCTTGTAACACGTTTATTTCAAGACAGTTTTTTCTTTTTAAGTACTTATTTACAGTTGAAACACGTTTAACTAGTAATGCTTTGCAGTATTATAGACGTTTAGGAAGATAGATATTTTTATTGTAGGAAAATAACGAGTGCCACAATTATACATCATTATACAAAATGTATACCACCATCCTACAATGCCTCCTTCTAACCTTGATCCAAACCTCTTAAGGAATATGCTAAGTTCATGGACATCAGAAGCTCCGTTCACGACACCGGACGGAAGTCTCTACTCACGAGTCCATGGATATGGGATCGCCCCTGGCGCCGATATTTTCCAACTACGATATGGTGTAACCTGAAGAGAGCTTACTAGACAACATCGAAAATAAGCCACACATATACTGCCTATACGTAGACGACATCTACATCGACGTCCAAAATGAAGAACATCTTATGAACAGCAATTTGAGGAGAACTCCGTGGTAAAATTCACTTATGATTTGAACATCGACAATAAATTTCCTTTTCTGGATGTGGATGTACAAAACATCAACGGTAATTACATCACAAAAGTGTACAGAAAAGCTACAGACATGGTAAGATGCCTTAACGCAGATAGTGAATGTCCTGAAAGGTACAAAAAAGTGTAATCGGTTCATATATTTGCCGAGCATACAAATGCTGCTCCACGTGGGAACTGTTCCCTCAAGCGATCTCTAACATAAATCAAACCCTCATGAACAACGATTTCTAGAACAGCATTATTGAAAAACAACTTCAATCATTTTTAAGAAGGCAATTCAAAGACACGGATGAAACGGAAAGTAACAAGGAAGCAGTAAATAATATCAAACTGTATTATAGAAATCAGATGTCATCGGTCTACAAAATAGAAGAAAAAAACACATCAAGGAGATTGTTAACCGTAACATCAAAGTAAAGATGCAAACGACAAGATTCAGATGATTATATATTATAAAACGACAAAAGTTAACAATCTCATTATGAAAAACATCATCTGCCAAAACTTCTCGATTCTGAAGTCTACGAACATATTTTACGAGTTTACCTGCGTGAATGAAGACTGTAAGCTTCAAAACAACTCAAAATATGTTGGTATGACTAACACCACACTTTCGAGGCGTTTGATAATGCAGCTGCAACATGAAGCCCCCCCCAAAAAAAACAAAAAAAAACATATGGAGACTGTGCATAACATTAGCATAATCAGGGACATATTGGTTAACAACCCAACGATGAAAGGAAAAGAGGGAAATAAAGCTAGACTGAACACCTTAGAAGCCATCTTAATTAACCAAGAAAGGCCAGCCATCAACGTTCAGACTACGGGCTGGAATCGAACATTAAAGTTGTTTTAAAATTCCGCTTACATAGGAGTGGCCCGTTCCCTTGACATAACGTTTAAGCGAGGAGGAATAAATATCCCCTAAAATCAGTCCTCTTTTCATTCTGAATCCACCATTCTTCATCGATAAAGGAGGAACGACACTCTGAAGATGATCGCATAGATCGAAAGCTCAGCAATTAAAGTCAAGTTTGGTTTCCCTAAACATATTTCGTTTAAAAAAAAGAGATGAACATAGAAGTTGTTCACCATCTACAAGATAAACTAAAAAAGATAATAAGAAAAATGGAAAGTTTGCAAAGAAAATTAATAAAGGCGAAATATTATTATACTATGGTCTTTAACAAAATATGCATATATATATATATATATATATATATATATATATATATATATATATATATATATATATAAACACGCAAGTTCCCTTCGTATATCTCTTTACACCCAATGGGTTTCTGGGGGTTTATTAAATATCCAGGAGTGAGGAGGATTTTGAGGAGAGGAGGGGGAGGGGGGAGATGGGGAGCGGTGTAACAAGAAAGTGAGGGGAGAGGGGAGGAGAGGCGGGAAAAAGAGGTAGGAAGGAGAGAGGCAATGGCCTCAAGTGTCTGTGGAGCAGGAGATGATGTGCTTATTTCTCGAATTCCTCTTGTTCCAAATGATCTCCCATTTGATTATTATATACGACTATTCTTCCCATCGAGGCGATGCTTTGCAATGACTATAAACAAATCGCAAGGTCAAAGTCTGAAAGTGTGTGGGCACCATTTGGAAGAACCGTGCCTTCCACATGGACGGACAGTACGTGTCATGCTCCAGGGTTGGTAGTTTAAAAAAACTTATACCCTACCTCAACAGGAGGAAAAAGGAAAAATGTGAGTTACACGGTAATTCTTAATTAAATGTAGACCATTGTTTTACAACATACATTTACGTGAATACATTACCATTCACTAGAAATACAACCCATATCAATCGAACAATTTGGTAGTTCCTGTTTATAGCCATAAAAAAAATAGAAGAAAAGAGAGGTGGTAGGAGAGAAGGAGATGAAAGAAAAGGAGAACTTGGGAGATAAGGGAGAGGGAGAGGGTTGACGATGGTAGAGATGAAAGAGAGGGCGAGAATAAAGAGGTGGAGGGTGGACGATGGTGGAGATGAAAGAGAGGGTGAGAATAAAGAGGGGAAGTGAGGTAGAGAGGCGGGATAGGAGAAAGGGAGGAGAGAAGTAATGTGGGGAGGGAAAAACGGGGAGACGGAGAAAATGGGGAGGCTGAGAGGGGTTTAAATAGGCGAAAAATCGAGGGATAAAAGCTTTTCAACAACAAGCTACATCTATTAACCTATCTTGCTGTGGAATTACAAATTTTCACAAGAAACACAACAAAGTATCTTCCAAAAGCCATTTGGGTGAAATAAGTGGTTCTTAAAAGGCAAGATGGAGGAGAAGGTAATAAAGAGTCCATATATGGTAATACATAGGCCGCGGCATTAATAGAGTGAAATATTGTCTATAGCATGGAACCGAGCTTTGATTCCAATCATCGCACTATCGCTAACAATTTGCTCCTCAATTTGATGTTCAATATTTAACAGAATTATAAAAATATACTTTAAAACATGTTAATATATTTGGATTGTCTTTTATGGTATTATAAAGAAATATGTGAATGGTACAGTTAATTAAACTGAAGCAGTTAGTCAACATGGCAAAATCTATAAACCAAATATTTTTCTGCCTGATAACATACGTATATTATTTAGAACTTCTATAAATTAGTTTTGATAAGAATTAATTTAACGCATGATTTTTTAAATTGTGCAATTATGCGTGTAAGCTTGCATGCATAGGGCAAGCAAGGATTTAAAAAAAAAGTGAAAAATTACTAAAAGAATTTCGGTTAATTGCTATTAAGAACTTTGGGCCGATTCTAATTATGGAACTATAACATAGAGTGGCTAAATATAGGAAACGCTTAATTACCATCTTATTTTTTTAAAAATTGAATTATAATTATTTTCTATCCCAACATCTTTTCGTTCTTATTTTTTTCAATCTTGGTTATTTTCTGGACGAATATTTTAACTCTTTTTCCAACTTTAATAAAATGAGGGGTGCAATGAAAAATATTTTATAATAATTAATTTTTAGAGATGTTTTATTGTAAGAATGCAAGCTCTCATTAAGTGGTTGGACTTCTCTATCTTCTGTGTGCAAGGAGGAGGTGAAAGGAGTTATTTGAAATTAGCCACAACATATATTTCTTTGGTTACATGCATTGAGGCAGGTGCGCATATATAAATGTCTGTAAGCTTCCTGATCTTAGGAGTTGCGAAAACTGATGACATTTATTTTGTCTAAATAAAACACTTTGCATATTATTACCAAGAAAGACATCTGCATACACATGACATGTATTTTAATTATATTGTTATGGGTAATAAATATATTATACATATATGTACATACACTGACTATCTATCTTCGGTCAATTATTCCTTACATGGTCGTCTCGGGACCTTTCTTCTAGAACTCCGGCATAATGGAAGAATCGTTCCTTTTGATCGAAAAATCTGAAAACGAATGGAAATCCAATTATCCTAATATTATTGCGTTTAGAAGAATCTTTTTTAAAATTTTCCGTTTAAAATCGCTTAATCTTGGAAGTGTGTAATTGCGTTTCAGAAGAATCTTTTTTAAAATTTTCAGTTTAAAATCGCTTAATCTTGGAAGCATGTAATTGCGTTTTAGAAGAATCTTTTTCAAAATTCTCAGTTTAAAATCGCTTAATCTTGGAAGCGTGTAATTGCGTTTTAGAAGAATCTTTTTCAAAATTTTCAGTTTAAAATCGCTTAATCTTGGAAGCATGTAATTGCGTTTTAGACGAATCTTTTTCAAAATTCTCAGTTTAAAATCGCTTAAGCTTGGAAGCGTGTAATTGCGTTTTAGAAGAATCTTTTTTAAAATTTTCAGTTTAAAATCACTTAATCTTCGAAGCGTATAATTGCGTTTTAGAAGAATCTTTTTCAAAATTTTCAGTTTAAAATCGCTTAATCTTGGAAGTGTGTAATTGCGTTTCAGAAGAATCTTTTTTAAAATTTTCAGTTTAAAATCGCTTAATCTTGGAAGCATGTAATTGCGTTTTAGAAGAATCTTTTTCAAAATTCTCAGTTTAAAATCGCTTAAGCTTGGAAGCGTGTAATTGCGTTTTAGAAGAATCTTTTTCAAAATTCTCAGTTTAAAATCGCTTAAGCTTGGAAGCGTGTAATTGCGTTTTAGAAGAATCTTTTTCAAAATTTTCAGTTTAAAATCGCTTAATCTTGGAAGTGTGTAATTGCGTTTCAGAAGAATCTTTTTTAAAATTTTCAGTTTAAAATCGCTTAATCTTGGAAGCATGTAATTGCGTTTGAGAAGAATCTTTTTCAAAATTTTCCGTTTAAAATCGCTTAATCTTGGAAGCGTGTAATTGCGTTTTAGAAGAATCTTTTTCAAAATTTTCAGTTTAAAATCGCTTAATCTTGGAAGCATGTAATTGCGTTTTAGAAGAATCTTTTTCAAAATTCTCAGTTTAAAATCGCTTAAGCTTGGAAGCGTGTAATTGCGTTTTAGAAGAATCTTTTTTAAAATTTTCAGTTTAAAATCACTTAATCTTCGAAGCGTATAATTGCGTTTTAGAAGAATCTTTTTCAAAATTTTCAGTTTAAAATCGCTTAATCTTGGAAGTGTGTAATTGCGTTTCAGAAGAATCTTTTTTAAAATTTTCAGTTTAAAATCGCTTAATCTTGGAAGCATGTAATTGCGTTTTAGAAAAATCTTTTTCAAAATTCTCAGTTTAAAATCGCTTAATCTTGGAAGCGTGTAATTGCGTTTTAGAAGAATCTTTTTCAAAATTTTCAGTTTAAAATCGCTTAATCTTGGAAGCATGTAATTGCGTTTTAGAAGAATCTTTTTCAAAATTCTCAGTTTAAAATCGCTTAAGCTTGGAAGCGTTTAATTGCGTTTTAGAAGAATCTTTTTCAAAATTTTCAGTTTAAAATCGCTTAATCTTCGAAGCGTGTAATTGCGGTTAGAAGATTCTTTTTCAAAATTTTCAGTTTAAAATCGCTTAACCTTGGAAGCATGTAATTGCGTTTTAGAAGAATCTTTTTCAAAATTTTCCGTTTAAAATCGCTTAATCTTGGAAGCATGTAATTGCGTTTTAAAAGAATCTTTTTCAAAATTCTCAGTTTAAAATCGCTTAATCTTGGAAGCGTGTAATTGCGTTTTAGAAGAATCTTTTTCAAAATTTTCAGTTTAAAATCGCTTAATCTTGGAAGCGTGTAATTGCGGTTAGAAGAATCTTTTTCAAAATTTTCCGTTTAAAATCGCTTAACTTTGGAAGCATGTAATTGCGTTATAGAAGAATCTTTTTCAAAATTTTCAGTTTAAAATCGCTTAAACTTGGAAGCGTGTAATTGCGTTTTAGAAGAATCTTTTTCAAAATTTTCAGTTTAAAATCACTTAATCTTGGAAGCGTGTAAAAACCAACAACGTTTTTTATTATTTTTATTTAATATTTAAAGGATTAATCTTACTTAGGATATAATTTCAAGTTCGTTGATGGCAGATTTTCTGGTTTTTAGCAGAAAATGCATTAAATGTACTATCCAATCTGACTACTATTAATACTAATAATAATAAAGATAATACAATTCACGGACTTTGGTATTTTAACACATATTGGGTGATAGTTGTGTTTGCTCAAGTGGAAAAAGGTACATAGAAATGACATACTCTCACTTTTACCCCTTCACTTACATCTTACCTCTTTATAAAAAAAATTAAGACCAACAAACTTCAAGTTTGTAATATTGTTAAAGTGACTTCTATCAGAAGGTTTTAATCATGATTGAACAAATAATGACCTCCCAGGTACATATAAAACACAACACCTTTAGTATGTATAAATATAAAAAGAATAAAAGGTGTCATTTATGAAAAATTATTATTAGAGGTAAATTCAAACAGTATTCACCTCTTAATTACTGATTTATTACACCCATTTACCTGCTGTCAACCAGTGAGCCAGTGAGGGCATTTACTATGATGACAGAAGCATCTACTAGCTCAGCCATCGTGACGTCATCGTAAAAATATTGCTCGCGATACAACGCCATCTTTCGACGGCGGAAAACAGGTCTATTAATTCCTTCGCTTCACTCCCAAGTAGAATCAACCATTCTCCTCTAAGCCAGAGGTCGGCAACCTTATTCTGCATAGAGGCCAGGGCTTATGTCTGTGAGAGGATGGTAGGCCACATCTATCGACCGGCGGGCCATCATCTGTCGTCAGCCGCTGTGTGGCTATGAAATATTTGAAATAATAAAACTAAAAAATAATTATTAATTTAAATATATCATTATTAACAATGTTTCTTTTGTTTTAAATATTTCTTTGATTTAAATTTGTAAACACATATGAAGACATGAAAAAAACTCACAAAGTGCACGTGGGTCAAAGTTATGCAGATACACCCACAACGGAAAAGTGAAAAGGTCTTTAAGAATAAAGACGAAAGCGCTCGGAATGGAAATTTCACTCTTCTTTTGTGGGTGTATCTGCATATGTAGACATATACTGGCTTGTAACAGCACTGAGAATAAAAATGTAAGTGAGGGTCAGGTTGATACAATATTTATCTAAAGGACTGAGCCCAGATGATTTCGGGAGGCAGACCTCTGCTCTTCGCTACTCTTATCCAGGGTATGCTCAATGATATGCTGTCTATTCTTTACTTATTAGTTAGTTTCTGAGCTACTTGTCAAGTCGTTTTAGGATTTTGCGAAAGTATCATGCGAACATCACTCTCTTTTTCTCTCGATTTTAACATCAGTATTATGCAAGATCACATCTGTGCATTTCGTCGATTCTGTTTGTTTAACGCTGCAAGTAAAGGCCATCTAAGTCACAACGTCCCTGCTCTTATTTCCCGAACTCTTTACAAAATTTCTATCTTAGAATTTAGTTTTGCGTCTCTTTCTCCAACGTAACACTCCAGCCTACCTGACCGACCTTTATCTACATTTATTTCTGAATCATATAAGTAATGAAATGACATCAGTAACAAGAATATGTTCCACTTTCTTGTGCGAATGTATGAAATACGTCTCTCGCTTCGATAGAAATATTGTTAGATAAGTCTCCACTCATTCAAATCAAGAAATCGATGCTTGTCTTTTCTTCTACCTCTAACAGAAAATTCTAAGATCGTATTTCTGGCTAAAAGTACTAGACACAACGATATAAGTTCGAACTTCTAGATCGTAGGTTTTAGTTATTATGTTCTACGCTTTAGGTTGTTGTAGCTTGTATTAATTTCAACATCTAAATTCAATGTCCTTATCATCTAAGCGAGAGTTCTAAGCTCTAATCTTAAATACAGTGTGGTGTTCTTAAAGTGGTGGCGTAGTTCAAGCTGCTTTAATTCTTTAATGAAACTAAATAGGTATTTCAAGAGGAATAAAATTGAAAAGCATCCTTTTAAGTTTTATTCTTTACGTTATCTTTGTTCAATATTCGATCTACTGTAAACAAAGTTGAAATTAATGATACCAAAAAGTTAGATTACTTTCTTACACGCATTGTATTAGTTCATGTCATAAATCGCAGAACCAAAATTTGAAAAATCTTATGTCAAGACCGTTGTACATTTAGGAAACACCCACTATACAAAAAAAAAAGATTGGCCATTAAAAGAAACGAGCTGCTTATTAGATCGAAAGAGTTCTGGTCGACCATTTGATTGTGACGAGACTATTAGACTTATTTGAACACACATTATTCTTCATACGAAGAAATTACTGTGCCAAGGACTTATACAAAGAGAATTTCACAGTATGTTTTGAAAAGGCATCAGATATATACACTTTTATATTTTAATGTAAACGTTGCATATTAGGGTGATGACTTTTTTACTTTTTTATAAAAAATTAGTTGCTGTAGCACGAATGAATGAACTTTTGCCTATTAATCACAAAAATTACTTTTATTCCATTGAAATATTGAAAAAGGTCACGCAAAAACCAGTTTGAAATGCATTATAGGCCATTTTAGCATTTTATATGTGTTAAAAATATTTATATTAAATATATAAGTCATCAAACAGACTTGTGCAATAATTTATGTACCATAGAATTGTATAGAATTTTCCAGAAAATCATCACATCATCGCTTGGGTGATTTCTGTAGAGTTCCAGAATTTTCTTTAGCCATTTCACGTGCGGTATATAAGCGAGATGTTTTTAACGGCGTTGATATTATTATTGCCCTATGATAATTGTTGTGTATTCTCCAGCGTTTATTGTAAAGAGATCCTCGTATTATTTGGTAAGCTACATTTAACTCTCTCACTAATTATATAATATAATAGCATATAATATTTTATTAGTGTCTTCCTTCTCTCTTATTTTTTATAATTGTAGTTTGCTTGTTTTTTAATAAAATATATAAAAGCTCAATAACAGTTTTTTTAATTTGTTACCTATTTAATATTTAGGTTTATTTTCTATTTTAGTTGCTCAGTACAAAACATGTCGTTCAAGAAGAGCTTTTTTAACACGGAGAAGAACAAGAAAACCTAGACAAATAACTTAGTCCAGTTTCAAGCACCACCAGGAAGAGGCAACGTGGCAGTTTATGAAGCACCCTTAAGTGAACGGAGTCGCATGCCCCTGAAAATCCACGTCGTTGGACGCTTCAAATTTTTTGAATCCACCGCTAAAGAATGGAGGAAGAGGATCGGCCTAATTGTTGTGGAGCTAAAAGCCCTATGGAGCAAAACATTGAACTTCCCGCATGTATCTGATCAAGCCATTTGTGCAAAACTAGAAAACCTTTTGAAAGACTATGAGTACTGCAGAAAGAAACAAAACTTTAATTCTTTGAATGAACTGTTTGACGTGACCAAGGTGAAAGGCAACTGGTTGTGCAAAGAAGATGAGAACCTCTATAAACAGCAAATTTTGATCAAAGGCCAGGTTGGTTATTCCACTGGGAAACCTGCTAGTGCCAAGACCATCCACCCATCCAAGTGAAAGAAGGCAATGGAAGCGACTGTGTCCCCACTTTCCAGCTCAGCAGCACCTGATTGTTCCGAAATTAGCACGGACTCACCCAATAATAGCGAAGACAGTTCTTGAGAGGATGATAATGCAGCATCAACGAGGAAAAGGAAGCATAACCCAACAGGCTTAGCAAGATTCCTTGCTGCAAGCTCAAAGGTGTCGTCCCACAGAGCAGCAAAGGTATGTCGCCAGCTTTCTGATGAGGGCATTGAAATCCCAACCCCATGTTAGTCAGCAATCCACAAGGCTATCTACACGAGAGCTGCTCAGGTGAAAAAGCACTTGGTGATCACGCTTCATCTGGAAAAGTGGAGCTTACACTTTGACGGCAAACGCATTGAGGACTTTGAATATCAGGTCGTGGTTCTCAAGAATGAAGCGTGTGATAAAATTGCTTGAGGCTGCCGCGCCTTGCTTCTATCACATATTTGTACTCATTCTTCCCACGTGTATCCCGCGAGAAGAGAGGAGCATGGCGTTCTCATCGACTCGAACATTTCCCGAGTCTTATTTTCCCCCGCCCAAGTTTAATCAAGGAGGTTTAATCCCCCGTTTGCCTGCAGGCGTCAATCTGGGCAGATTGAGTTAGGCTTATGGGAACATAAGAGTGTTCGAATCGCTAGCGGAACATTCCATGGAAGTTCCCCATTGCCCCATACCCCGAGGGGCTGGCTCAGGCTATTTATGCGATTGAATTTCTCATTTGAATCAGATCCCGATTATCTTCGTCAGGCATCCCGCCGAACCGGTCTCCCTTGTGCCCCTAGAAAATCTCTACCTCGAGAACCCCCTTATTGACCAGAAGAGGACAATATCCTCAAGTGCCAAGTTTCGTGCCCCTCGAGACGCAAAGTAAACAGGCCCCCTCCTGTTGTTCAATTGTTCAGAAGAGAACAACTTTAGAACACTCATTGTTCTTCGAGCTCGTTCGACAAGAAACGGTTCTCGTTCTCCTGATATCACGTCAGTGGTAATTTAATTCACCCTTTTAACGTTCTTCAAGAGAACGCTTGGTTACCCTAATAACCTCAATTGTTCATCCAGAACATCTCCGGTATCCTGTCTTAAGGATCGCTCGTACTTCCGAGCCCCACTTCACTCCCACTCCTCGAAGTCTGTCCTTTCCCCCTCGTTAAGGACAACCCCCCTAAAAACCCCTCCTCCTGGGAAGGAAATCGCCAGTCGGACCGAAGCCATTCCTTCAAAATGCCTTCACCTGCACGCCGACCTTATAAATACGTAAGCTACAAATTGCATTTAATTATTTAACTTTGTTGCCAACGTAACTCCATGCCTTAACACTGATTTAGTCGACCCTTTCCCTTCTTGTTTGTTTTGTCATTTAAATCCCTCCAAATCTTAATCCACCGCTTAGTCAAATTTTCCTATGACCTTTTTATTTCATGTGCATCTCCCATTTTAATCCCCGGTCATGTAAATATTTTTCATGTGTTATTTTTGTTAGTTTAATTAATAAAATTCTATTTTGTTAATGCTGGCAATATTATTTATCCTTGGGCTCCGTTCCACTTCTTAAGTATATTGAAGATAAATAAGCCCTCTCTAGGCCTATTTATTAACGTAGAATAATACTCGGCCATCTGATGAAATACCCGCACTCGAATATAGAATAATCCCCACAAAGAATACATATATAGTATATCGTCCTGAGCCTTTTCTACGACAAAGCGAGAGAAATAAAGTTGGCGGCGCTCAAATTGAAGGATGTGAAAGCTGTAACAATTGCAGAAGGACTCGAGGGTGTGTTAGAGAAGTTCAACCTGTGGGGGTCAATTGTTATGCTTGTCGCCGACACAACAAGCGTGAATACCAGCAAAAAGACAGGCTTTGTTGTTCGACTGCAACAAATGTTCGAAGATAAAGTTCAACCCAAACCCAAGTTCATCAGTTGCCAGCACTATGTCCTGGATCGGATTCTTTGCGTTGTCATGGACGATGAGCTCAATGGGTCGACTAAATCACCAAACATAGAGTACTTATTTGTGTAGGATTTGATGAGCAATGATGATAAATTGAAAGCAGCCTTCAGCAACGGTAGAACTGAGATTAAGGAAACAGGCGGCTGGAGAGACGACATGAAGTTTCTCTATCACCTTACGCGTGTCTTCCGTCACTTCAATGAGATGAATGAGGTCCCCTTTGTAAAGTTTTCAAAGATCCCAAACATTAGCAATGCACGTTGGAACTCTTGTGCCATTCTAGCCCTTCTTGCGTTCATTCTGATGCCTGACACCCGGAGCAGGCTGCGTAAAATCTGTTCATTCATTTCTTATTCATGGCCTGACCATTGGTTCAGCACCCACTTGTTCCGCGCTGAAGATTTTTATGAACTATCTGCAGCTCGGAATGAATACCCAACAGGTCTCAAATGCTTAAAATCCTACTGGAAAACAGATGAATCTCCAATCAATATTGTTCAAAGCAACCAGTGCTGTGAGC
Source organism: Ceratothoa steindachneri (assembly GCA_963969495.1). NCBI lineage: Eukaryota > Metazoa > Arthropoda > Malacostraca > Isopoda > Cymothoidae > Ceratothoa > Ceratothoa steindachneri. The sequence goes on from OZ018322.1 coordinate 3,029,313, forward strand.
GTGCGGTCAAAGTTATGCAAGACTTGCATGGGTCCTGCTGCAACAAGAACAACCTATCACTGAGATTCATCCTGTCCAATGACATTATTGTAACTAATTTACTTCCTTATGTGTTTGATGACCCTATATAATGTTATATATATGTGACTCATAAGCTTGTGTTCAATCTTGTATATGCTGCCAGTGACTTCAAAAACTGGACAAAAAAGCTGACAAATAAAAATTTTTAAAATCAATTTGTGCGTGAGGTTTTTTGTATCAAATCACCTTGGAAGTAAGATTTTATATAATCTTTAATTAAAGCTTATCAAATTATGACACAGGGATATGAGGTTGCAAAAAAGTCATCACCCTATTGCATACATTGAGAGATAGAAGTTTACTGTCATTTTTTTTGCATGAGATTGACGATTACTTTACCCCAGAGGGTGGAGAGGTAGGCACCCTAAGTCAAACCTCCCCTTAGCTCCTGCTGCCAGCCTCCCTTCTACACTCTCATGCCCACAAGAGGGAGGTCGGCGAAAGCTGCGTAGGGAGGAGAAAAGAATAAGAGTCAAATGAGAAATAATATTAAGGGATAAGAAGTTGATCTAAGTTGATCTTCCTTAGTAAGGGGTGATAGAAAAATTGAATGGAACAATTCAATTATTTAGACCTCCTGATTAACGTGGAACCGAGTCATGAGTATCTAATTGTTTCTACTGCCCTTCTACTCTTTCATCCATCCGTTCGAGCAGCGCAAATTCTTTCAAATGACGGGATGAGTCATCAATCTCAATGGTCATTTTATCTCTCTCTCTCTCTCTCTCTTTTTCTCTCTCTCTCTCTCCCATGTTCATTTAACTTGTTATATTCATAAGAGGAGGGATGTATAATCTCCGTCAGCATTTTACCTCTGTTTCATTCTTGTGTTATATTATAACATTCATGTCATTGTGTGAATATATGTTTGAGTTATTACCTACCTGAGTGTGGTGTTTTTTTGTGTGATTTTATCTGATTCTAGAGTGTGCGTGTGTTATTTGTCGGATGTTCAAACTTTGTAAGCCTTCTTGACAAACTTTAGTACAATTTAGATCACTTCACTTTATCAATTTTGGTATCTCCCTCAGGTGTTATATTCCTGGACTGAATCATGTGTATTATTAGGTGAGATTTTGTTTCTTTGGGGTGAATTTTTATATTATGGAGAACTATTCGCGTTCGGGACAGAATTTCATGATGAGGCCAATTTTCTCGGTGGTTGGGTCTTTACTTTTCGGACTTCTATCTCTTTTCCTGGAAACAAAGGCTCATCCTTTATTCCTAGAGTAGTTCTTCTGCTATAGAATGGTAAACCATGGTGGATTGTTTCACTTGTCCTTCGTGGTTCACCTGGTGGGTCTCTTTGAAAAGTCAGTACCACCACCCTTATACTTCCCACATACCATTTTCTTGAATGTGGTTCTGTCTAAGATCACGCAACCACTAGGGTAGATCTAGATCATATCATTGGGGAGTAATTCCTAAATAGCATCTTCATCTATTTCTTCTCTCTTTCCTTTGAAGGCCCATTTGCCTTTTCCTTCACGTAATGCTTTTACTACATCTTCTTGGTCCTTTACTCTTCTAGGGAGATTTTAATCACTGATGGAGACATTGAAGTTAAGCACTGCGGCCTCAAACCATCTTTGCTTTGATTTTTGAGGGTGTATTTTTCCTTCGTATCAAGATGCTTGTAGTTGGTTCGTTTTCTTGTTCGGGGGACAGTCCCTTTTGTTTTTCTCCCCTTGGTTGATCTTTGTTTTGCTGTTTTTCAGGGAACCACATCGTTATCATACCCGTTTTTGACATGTTATCGAATACTAATCAAAAAGCGCCGGCTTTTCCTATGTTAATTACTCGCACGTAGAGTATGTACGTAACTAGTTCGAGAGATGAAGCGTTCGGGAAGATAAGGTGATATTTTGTCTCCCGTGATTTCTTGTACTGTGGCTTTGTCCACTCCTGAGTATGTCGCGTTTCTTTTTTATTATGTTTGGCCTCTTACCTCCTTTTATTTTTTGCGTTTATTTCTTTCATCTTTATGCACATCATTGTCATTGTCTGGTGTTGCCCACCGAAGTGAATAATATTTTCTGTGTGGGATGGCTACAGGTTCTCTAACAGCGAGCTACTGTTTTGGTACCTTGTTTAGTTGCGTATGTTTCTATCTTGTAGTAGTTGAAGTAGATCTCTATTTTAATCTGATTCTCTCTGTCCAAAGTACTTTGGAGAAATTCTCATGTTGAACAAGAGAAGGTCATTATGGCTCATTGTGTTTACCATGTTATTTTCACCTTTTATTTCAGAAACATGGTGTGTTGTTTCCAAATTTAATTATTGCTGTTATTATGATGCCCGGGTGAAGCTTTTTTTTTAATTTTGGATTTCATTTCATTTTTGTTGTAGGGGCCTACCCACATGTATATTTTTGGACATATGAGGCTACTGATTTGGGAGGGAATTCTGGTGGTGAGTGAGATCATTTAAGTATGTGGATCCTTCAGGGGAAACAATTTTTTTATGTTGCTTTCAGCGTCACATATACTATGAATCCTTTGGAAGGTAAATAATTCTTATAAAGGCAGCCTTGAGAGTTCACTAGTGTTTCAACATGTTTACTAGTTTCTGGTTTGGTTCGTTCTTAATAGTTCTAAACAGCACTCGGAGGCATTCGAGCCTACCTCCTTTCCCTGGTTGAGGAAGCGTTGCATTTGGTTTGAGTGGGATTTTTATCATAAATTAAAGTTGAAATATACAAAAATATAACCTAAATCTATTTTATTAATAAATACAGTCAATTTATGCGCGCAGTCAATACTTAAAATAATGTCATTTGTTTTTCAGGAATGATTTTATTCCTGATTGCATGAGGGATGCTATATTTGTGATGATATCTTGACTGATACTGCTCCACTTTTAGTCGCGTGGAAGTCACTCTATAAGTTACTGTCGGTTCGTAGGTAGGTCGGTCGGATGGTAAACACTTTACTTTTCAATCGTTTTTTTGGCAATAACATCGTAACTTTTTGTCAGATTCCAACGTAATTTAAAACACTTATCTTGTTTTACATTCTTCTTTGAATTATATAATTGCCAAAGTCCTCCCAATGTGTGATTATCGCCCATAAATTCTCAATTGGGTTAAAATCTAGATAATTTCCGGGCCAAGTTTCCAAATTTCTATGTTATTTTCATTCAAGAACGTTGTTATTGATTTTGTTTTGAAACAAGGCGCGCCATCATGCTGAAAAATACAAATATCATCCCAAAATTAGTCCTGAACTGTTGAGAAAAGATGCTGAGAACGCACATTTTGAGTTTATGGCTGTGTTTCTGGACAAAATTGTTAGCGCGCGAGTTCCCTCAAAAGAGAAGCAGCTCCAAAAATCGAGAGTGTTCGGATGCTTCACCGTGGCACGACACAAGATTCGTCAATCGTGCCCGTTTTCTATTCTTAACGAGAAATCTGCCAGAAGCTCCAAGCTACAGGAACGAAGCTTCCTCAGAGACTATCACTTTACCATAGTCTTCAAAATTACATTTTTATATTAAAAAAACGGATCCTAACCATAAGGTAAAATGAGACTTCTTCGCAGCCATTCTCGAATTGAGAGCTTTGTCGAAAAGACTTTGCCTCACTTAGCGCACTGACGCTTTCAAACCTGCTTCTTTCCAATCGTAAACAAGCTGGGTATTGAAGGACCCGATTCTTGAGCTAGAACCATACCATGAGGCAATCTTGTCGTTCCTTTTAAGCTCTTGATGATGCTGCTTGATGCAATACATTTAGAAGTAATTTCTTTGCTTTTAATTTAACTGAATCTCACATCCTATAGGAACAGGACCAGAGCGCGATTTTTATAATTTTTTTAATGCTGACATTTTTTAGGAATCTAAAATAATTAAATATTAAAATAATTATTCATATGACGTAAATGTTGAAAACAAATGAAAAAATAAAAATATATATTAGTATCAAAAGCTTTTTGCCATGACTGTAGCGTTCCCTCCGCTAACTATTTTGTTTCTCGTCCGTCTGTTTTCACTCTGCAAAATAAAATAGGTCACAGTAGCATGATATTATCTTGCGTCGACTATCGATCCCTTTATATCTTCCTGATTGAGAAGCATTCATCGACCACCCTACCTACCAATAGACATAGTCTATTTTGTGCCTGCACGAAATTTTGGCTCGTGGTCCTAAGGCCCACCTTTCTTCGTGCCTCCTAAAGGTGTTTACTCTCCGAGTTCACTACTTTTAAGTGCTTCTGATTGCAATGGTCGAGGTATGTTTCTTTGAGTGTAAAAAATAAGTATAAATTACAGTCGCAAAGAGAGATAGGGAGAATGTAGAATAATATCCCTCTTTAGTGTGTCTAACTCGTCCACTGAAGAGAGGAGGTTTCTCTAATCAGCTCAGCGGATGCATATATTTCTTGTTTTTCGTCTGCTTCCGTAGATTCACGCCTACACCACTTGCTGGATTAACTCATTTAGTAGCTTCTAAGCTCATCTTATGGAATGAGTTTTTAGCAACCCGAATGAGTCCATCGTGAGTGGATTTTATAAAATGCGAGTGTGCCTTTGCAGCCGCTCCTCCTCTCTGTTCCTCGCAATTTGCTAATATTAAAGGTTTTATATGGCACCCTTCAACACCTTGGAGCCTTCGAATGGCGTTCGTTTATCGAGTAGGAAGAGGCCTGACAGAAAAGGTAGGTTTTCAGAGCCGTTTAAATTCGCCTTGCGAGGAAGAGGAGAGTACGCCAGGAGGCAGACTATTCCACAGTTTAGCGGGAAAATAAGAGAATGTACGATCAACAATGCAGCAGAAACGAGTGCAAAGAACCGAAATCGCGAGGGACTTCCTTAGCTAGGGGATTTTTGTTCAATGGACACAACCAGTGTGGAGGAAGGTAAGAGGTAGTTGAGTATTTAGGATTTTAAATGAGAAAAAAACGCTTTAAAAGAAATTAGAAATTTAATGGATAGCCAGTGCAGTTCACAGAGCAAAGGTGTGGCACGAGAGAGCTGTCCTCGACGGAAGAGAACTCGAAGGGAAAAGTTCTTGACAAGTTGAAAGGGACGCATTTTAGTGTTAGGGGATCCATTGAAAAGGGAGTTACAGTAATCAAAGCATAACGTATCAAAGACATGAATCACCATTTCGAAATTGTTTTGGCAATAGTGGGACCTAATACGACTGAGATTAAGGAGAAAGCAAAGATATGATTTGCTGATATTATCAACATCCGATTTGAAGTTGAGTTGACTGTCATAGGAAACACCCAAGTTTTTAACGTGTTCAGAGAACGTGATTGTAGAGCCCCCTAGATTGAGAGAAAGGGACTAAGTTTTACAGCGAGCGACATCTGCTGAGGTGCTCATCAAAAGTACCTGTTATCTTATGGTTGAGTTTGAGGGAATTATCCAATAGACATTCAGTTATTGTGTCCTAAGCGGATACAAGATTAGTAACGGTCACGGCGACCGAATATGGGGGGAAGTAAAAAAATATTTGCATTTCATTAGCATTTAAATGGAAGGGCAGGCTTAGGCGACGCAGAAGAAGGACAGGAATAAGTAAGTATATACTAAATATAACGGGGCAAGGACAGAACCCTGAGGAACACCATATGGCACAGAAGCTGGCCGAGAGAACTCACGCGCTACGAAGAGTAGTGTGAAGTCCCCAGACATTATCTCAGGGTCATTGTAGGACCATTAGTGAAGTTAGTTTGAGAAGGGAGAGTTAAACCGAATTGAATAATAAAGTGCTCATAGATAGCATTTGAGTGGTACGTTACAAAAGTTAGTGAACTGGGTATTGGGAGAAAACGAGATAAAAAATGTTGCTTTGGGTGTAAGTTTGGGAATGACGAATTGGGAGTGAGTAAAATGTTCGAAAACCTCAAGGAGTCCTTAATGTGAGGTGGTGATTTGGGGGGATATTAAAGTCGTCGGGTACCATCACGATTGCGGAGGAGTTTGAGAAGGCGAATTTCCGGAGATCACCCAGTTAGTCAAATAAGAGGATGGGTTACCAGTTGTTCTGTGAAATATTATGACTTTAAGCGAGGAGTTTAGGGCAAGAGTAGCGAAAACTACTTCGAAGGTATCAGGGAAGATGTGAATTGGTGTGATTGAGAGGCAGAGAAAGTCAGCATCAATAATACCGACCACACACCCCTCTCATGCTAGTTCTACAATGGTGTAGGAAAGTGTACCCCGAAGGTGTAGCGGCCACAAATAATGAGTTTGTAGAAGTCCCCACGCCACGTCTCAATGATAAAGAATACCTCAATATTATCCAGTATAATTTTATCGGAGATAAAATATGCCCTTTTAAAACTCAGCGCACAGCAATTTAAGGAAGCCATAGAGCCAGGTGGGGCAGTCATCACATTAGAAATGTCATTCAAGGGAAGAGAGGGAGCTGGTAAATTGAGAGTAAAAAGTGGAAGTTACTGGGTAGCTTGAGGAGTAACCCCGATTAGTTATTGCACAAAATCCTAGTAAGTTTTGACCTTCAACATTTTATAAGTGGAAGTAGGCAGCAGGTTAATGCTTACGTGTACCGATAACCGGAGGGTGGTCAATTGAATATTCGAGCACCGGATATGGGGTTAATGGTGGGTAAACGGCGTGTTGAAACCCGCAGGGTTGACAAGCACCCTTGTTGTGTGCGCGTGTATGTGTGTATAAGCATAAAAAAAACAAACAACTATATAGTTCAATCACAAATTAAAAGTGCAGAGAGATGAATGTCTATGCAAGTAAATACAAAAGAGAAAAGAAGAGAGACAATGGAAACGCTTAAATTAAAGTATGTAACGAAATCCCAAGACAAAAGAAGAAACACGTAGAAATTAAAACGGAAAACACAAAGATCAGCATTTTTAATTTAAAGAAACATCGGAGGGAGTGGAACACTAGCTGAAATAATAATTTTAAAAAACGCTAAGGGGAAAAGTCAATATGATTAAAACAGTTCAAGCAAGCAAATAATTTGATTAAGCACAAAAAACGAGCACAGAATGCACAGCAAAACCGATTTGCAAAATGCCAGGCCTATAGAATTAAGAGTTAGCACAAGGCACTACCAAAACTTGAAGGATTTTTAAATTGAAAATATTTAAAAGGATTTGGTGGCCCTTTTTGGTGGCACGCCCTTCGCAGACAAGGTTAGTTGGTATTTAAGGTCCTTTGGCTATTAGAGCTCGGGATACGAGGGGTGATCAGAAAGTAATGAGAGTGAGACCGTATATTTGGGTAGAACAGATGTAAATCCAAACAGTAGTCTACATTCCTTCAAATTACTCCCCTCCTGCCTCTATACATCATTATATCCTCCTTCGCCACTTCCTGAATCACTCCTTGTATTCAGAAGCTGGTATATCTCGTAGCACTGAATTGACCGTTCATGCAGGTCCTGGATACGATGAAATTGCTTCCCTGCATTCGCACCCTTGATCTTTGGAAACAACCAAAAATCACATGGCTCAAGGTCAGGTGAGTAGAATGAGTGGGCAAGAGGTGTGATTCCCTGCTGCTCCAAGAATTCAATTCAGGTACGCTTTGTGGGGTGTAGTATTGTCGTAGTGCAGCAAAAGGCGCGATCGGCGGCGGGTTGGTACGTACTTGGCCTGATATTCCAGGACTTGAGGAAGGACTTGGTAACGGTAGCAATTGGCTGTGATAGTAGACTGTTGAGGCAACAAATGCACACACATTGGTCCTTGAGAATTTAATAAGATGGCAAAAAGGCGCTTCCTGCTGAGAAATACTTCGTTCAAAATCTAAGGTCGAGGCTTTTCATCACTGAACCATACCTTGTTGGACTACTTATCTTTGGTGGTGAAGAATAAAATCCAACACTCATCTTCGGTGGCAACATCTGAGAACCTTTGCGGACCATTTGATTCGAATTCAGCCAGGCAGGGACGACAAATCCGCACCCATTTTTCCGCTCTTCTGTTAACAAATGTGGTATCCATCTAGCACACTTCTTCCTCAGTCCTAAGTGTTCATGAACGATGCCATGTGAACTCCCATAACTGAAACCAAGCTCTAAAGATAAGCATCGAAGAGCAACAGTTGGATATTCTTCAATGATGGCCCGAGCACGGACCGTTGTTGCTTCGGTCACGGATGTCCTGGGGGGTACATACCGATGATCATCTTCCAGCTGAGTTCTTCTGGCTGCAAAAGCTTAAATCCAACAGGAAACAGTTTCCAGTGATGGAGAAGACTCGGGAAAAACTTGCAATAATTCTTCTCTGATCTCCAGAAATCCACGTTTCCGATTAGATGTCGAAACCAACAATGACGCAGTCACAATCGCACAGTGCAACGATGAAATGTAACTCAGTCAAGCGGCGACAAGTTCAAACACGTCACAACAGGCAACACTCGAACCCGCGCTCCCCTTCCTCCTATCACTCAAGGTCTTTCTGCCACGAGTCCGACTCTTATTACTTTCTGATCACACCCTGGTATTTGACTATTCTCTTGCACTTATCTATAGTGATTTTTATATTGTTCTTAATGTGTAATGGAAGTCATGCCTTTTAACTCTCTTTATGTATCTATTTGTTTTGGTGTGATTTATAACCTTGGTTTTGTTTTCTTATTTCCTTGTCTGATATTTTGTGTTTCCTTACGTTATCGGGTTTTGTTTTTGGTTCTTATATTTATGTTTCCTTCAGCTTGTCGATTTCGTGATTTTCTTGTCTTGTTCAGCTAATTTTGTCATACTCGGATTTTGTGGGTTTTGTTTCGGCATTATTCAGCTTTTTTTGGCTAATTCAGCCTACTTGCCATTTTCATTTTCTCTGTTTAATTTTTTGTTTCTTTTCTTTGCTATTCTTATTTTGTTCGTTTGTTTTTCCTCTCTTTTCTTTCCTCTCTTATTTCATGTCCTTCCTGTGTTCTTCACCGATATATGGGCTACTCTTCTTTCCTCAGCTGATGTCTTGAGCTTTGAAATTGAAGTTGATTGTGTTGTTTGTTTGGGATAAAGATCTATTGTGTGAATAGTTGAGGAGGTTTTTTATTCGCCCTCCCCCCATATATCTTCCACTTTTTTTCCTGAGGACATTATTTTGTCGGTTGTAATTTGGCCTCTTCATGTTGGTCCATCATTTTTTTTTCAGTTCTCTTTTTGGCTGTTGGTAATTATTCCTTAATGCTGTATTTTATACACTTTGCATTACTTTTGTTCTTATTTTATTCATTGAGGTATTGGTTTTGGGGGTATGTTAATGTTGTCTTCCCTAATGGCATACCTATTTTACTTTTTTTCGGATTGAATACAACGGTTGTAAAGTTGGAGTTGTTCATCTGATTCTTTCTTTTTCATAACTCATGTATCCTTTTGATGTTATCTGTAGACTTAGAACTTTACCTTCAGGTCTATAATAGTACATTTATCATTCATGTAAGATGTCAGCTATTTTTTCCCTTGAGATTAGATTTACAGTAATTCTTTGGATATTAGTTCGTATCTTGCAATTTCTCTTTCCTATCTATTTATGTTACCTATTTCCACTGCAGTTATTCTCGCTTGTCTTCTTTCGTTTCTACTGCAGGAAGTCATAAATTTACTCATATTATCTGTGAACTTGATGTTAAATGTCTTTGTCTTCAAGATAAATACCTATCGGTTATGTATACTGAATACAACATTGGTCTGACACAAACATACACCTGGGTGACTCCGGCTTCCATCACAAATTCTGGTTTGTCGTACTCATTGATCATGATCTTTGCTCTTTTTTCCGTGATGTAATAAAAGATCATTCTCTCCAAATGGTTATTCATTTAGAGGTTAAGTATCCAGACTTAAATCGATGTATTTTCTGTCAGCGTTTGATGGTGCTATTTTTTAAGTTATTATTCCGATGGCCATGGTGGTTTCTCTCCTTCCGGAATCCAAACACGAAATTGTTATATAAATTATTTTGATCGATTTATTGCATTAGTCTTCTCGTTAGTATTTTGTCGAAGACCTTTCTGGTGAAATCTATAAGCGATTATAGCCTTATAACTATTTAGGAGGCTAGGAGGTTTACCTGGTTTGGAGAAGAATATTATTTTCGCTGTTATTAAAACGTCAGAGAAGTAGGCAGTATTTTTTCAACGACAATGATGATGTTCGAGGCGTTGGTGAGGTTGGACTCAGGGAGTTTTGATAGACCTGGACACTTTAGGTTTGAATGAGTGAATTGCTATTATTATGTCCTCGTCCGTTTTTATTATTCCCGATCCCACTTGAGCTTCCCTGATGGTATCGACAAAATGATCAGGAGTTATCTTATTTATGTTGTTACATAGGGATCTTGTACAGCATTGATTCCGTTTCTTCATGAAGTCTTCATTTTCTTTCAGGTGATTTCGAGAAAATTGACTTCAAGTGCCAGCGAAATTTTTCTTCCATTTCCTGATCTCATTGGATTAAGTTACCGCTTCCTTCTTATATTTGGATTATCGTTCTTGGTCCTATTCATGTTGTTTCGTTTGTAACTTGTGCACCATTGATTCCGTTTCTTTCTGAAGTCTTCATTTTCTTTTAGGTGATTTTGAGAAATCTGACTTCAAATGCCGGAGAAATTTTTCTTCCATTTTCTGATCTTCTTGGATTAAGTTACCGTTTCCTTCATTTATTTTGATTATTTTTCTTTATTTCGATCCTCCTGCTCTGTTTCATATTCGCCAGTTCTCCGTTGGCGTTCTATTCTCATCTATTTACTTAATAGGGTCATTTTACCTTTTTTTCTTGCTGCTCACTTATGAAGTATATCATTTTGTTCGTTAATATTCTTAGTATGTTTGTTTTTTTTCTATATTTGTTCCTCCTCTCCATTTCGACTGATATATTGTTCTTAGCTTTCATTTCGGTGATCTAATCGTGTTTATGTAACTGTTCTTAGGGACGTTTCTCAAGTCTGCTACTATCAGGGTATCCGTCAATCACTTCATTTTCTAGTCGCTCTGTTCTAGTGAAGCTTCTGCCAGGTTCTTTGGTATATTTTCTTTTAGTTCTTTCAATATTTCTCCAAATCAGTTCTGTGATACTGCTTCCTGATTTTGACTGAATTGGAGGAGAGTTACAATATGATCATTACTCGCAATTTTTACCCACTTCATGTACATTTTTAAAGGCATATTACAGCTACTTAATACAATGTCTGGTTTTGTAACGGAGTTAGCTGTAATATAGGTAGTGTGTTAGGATCGCCCCCATGTTGAGGATTTGCAAGCAGCATTTCTAGATTATGTCTAGCGTTATTTGTTTTACAAAAGCCATTTTCTTGGCAACGTGCGCTTAGGTCACCCATGAATATTGTTGGGTGCTCTTGTCCGAATATGGTTATAAGGTTGTGTACTGGCAAAAAATACTTCATGGGAATTGGTATCTTGTTGCAACGACTATTGTTGTAATTTCTAGTTTATTCATTTCCCGTGGGAGTGGTAATGCGCCACTTGTGTTGATATCTTTGACTTTGCACACCTTCCTTCTTTTTTATCCAAGTCGATCTTTGGTCTTATCCTACTCCATGCGGGATGGTGATATTCCTCTTCGCTTCTCTCATTTCATTTGCTTTCACCATACCTGTATAGGTAGCATTTTGCCCTCTGTTTCGATGAAGCAAGTCTATAGATACAATTTTGGATGCAAAGTAAGGGACCAGGATAAAGATTGGGCCCCTCATATTTTCTGCACGCAGTGTAACACAATGTTGACAGCTTGGTTAAATGGGAAGAGGAAGGCAATGCCATTTGCTGAGCTCTCACCATTATATGGTGTGAGCTCTGAAATAACTATAATTAGAGAGAATGGCCAGCCAGAGAAGAACACATTGTTGGCAAACATAATGTTAAGCATGATGCTCTAGTAGACTCTCAAAAAGTTCATCTTCCACTTCTTCACATTAAATTAGGGTTAATGAAAAATTTTTAAAGGTTATGGATCAAGGAAGTGAAGGCTTTCAATATTTTAAAAAGAAATTCAAAGGATCATTAACAAATGCAAAAATAGAAGCTGGAGTTTTTACTAGACCACAAATTCGCAGAGTTGTTTCTGATGATTCCTTCACTTTGTGTCTCAAAGAAAAGAAACGCAAAGCATGGTTATCCTTTGTGGAAGTCACTGAAAACTTTCTGGGCAATTTTAAATCTCCAAATTATCGAGAAATAGTAAATAATATGCTGGAAGCCTATGAAAAGATGGGATGTAGAATGTCACTTTAAATGCATCTTCTGCATTCTCATCTCGATTTTTTTTTGCTGAAAATCTGGGAGCAGTTAGTGATGAACATGGTGAAAGTTTCCATCAAAAGATTTTGTTTATGGAGCAGAGGTACCAAGGAAACTTTAATTCAAATATGATGGGGGATTGTTGCTAGTCTTTAAAAAAACAAACTTTTATGTCTCACAAAAGAAAAACGAGAAGGCTACAGCAAAGTTTCTTTAAACTTTAAGTGCATAACAAACTTAATCAATACAATAACTTCGCTAGTGATGCATGACCAGGTGTACTCCGTTATACGCACACTGGTCTACTGGTTGACCGAAATTAAGGCTCCACCTGGGGATGGTTCTAAGAGTGCTTTAAATACACAGATGTTGCTAGGCCAAAGAATATTCAAACACGGCTAAAAAATATAATTTAATAGGATTAAATATTACATATATATATAAGGCAAGTTAAATGGCAATGCAATTAAATATTGACGGTTCACTTCTAAGATGATTAACACTATCAATTAAGTTTGAACCGAGGGATAATTAATTAAGAAATGATCTTACATTTATGCAAGTTCTAGAGCAAAGGAGATCATTGCGGTTCGACGCGGTAAAGGTGGGAGGAGCGTGAAGAAGCGGGGATTAAATCCCTTTTACTTTGATGTGCGGCGAGTAGGACCAGGAAGTTAAGTTCGACCTTGAACTTGTGAGCGTCTCATGAGACGTTCACTCCAACTTTGGGAAATTGAAGATGGGGGCCTCTTATCCTTAAGAGGCAAACGGAGGATGCTTGGGGGATTGCTTTTCCGATCCTTAAAATCCGAAGACGTGGTAAGAAGGGTTGAAGAGCGTCTAACCTTCTCCACGAACAACACTTAGTGACGACTAGCTCTTCCTTGGCTCTTCAAAAATCACTTAATTCTTCTCTGGACGAGAATGTAATCGATTCCTTTTCGACTAACGAAGACATTAACGGCTAGCGTACTGGACGGCGGCTTCAGACACAATCTACCTGTGAACTCTGAAGTCTCGAATATATACTCTGAAATTATCTAGACGTGGAGAGAGATTCATTGCCAACATACTTCCTTAATTGCCTTGGGTCGCGATAAGGGTCTATAACGGGAAGTCCATTGTTCTAATTTTTGCAGTATATAGGGCAGATGAATTTTGACTGGTCAACGGCAAACTGGCGAAGTCAAGGGGGGGGGAGAGGGGAATTCCTTTTCTCTTTCCTTATTCTTCCACAGTGACTTCACACTGAATGATGGCCTAGAGAACTTTTTCATCCTCTTTATAACGAGAACGTTGCTCCTGTTCCAATCTCCGGGAATATGCTATAAAATTAATTCCCTTCATAATTAATAGACAACAATGATTTTACACGGAAGAAAAGTTGAACTTATTCAGTTTAAAATCTAGACATGCGAGGGGCTAATTAATTTAACTTTAGAAATTTTAGAGAGAAATTGTTAATATGGACTATTTAATCTGGTTTGAAGTAAAGTTCTACACATAATGATGGTGTGAAACTTGTTCCTAAACCGTCAGGAAAAATATATATTTGGAAACATTTGTAACACACAAAATAGTTATTACCTGGATGCAGTTGTCCTAAGACATTGTGTCTAATGTGTAGCAATATATATTTTTAATTAAATAAAGTTATCAGAACCCCCCAAAATGAAAGATGAATTGAGTAGAAGATGAACAATTATCTCGTTGCTATCGAAACTTGTAGTTGCATTCTTTATTTTACCTCAACTAGCAAGATTTTTAATTTTTCATGCCTGCTTTGGCGTTTGGGAGAGGTATGTGGGGAGAATTTGAGGTTTGCTGTCAACTTTTATTATACTATCGGTATAAAATAATATACAGGGTGTCCCAGAAGTAGCGCACCAACCACGTTTTCAAAAGTAAAACACCTATATTAATTTTAAAAATCTTTATTGATACTAATTGACGCAATTTATTTTTTATCTTTCAGATTGAATTATGGCTAAGAAACTAAGGGTAAAAGAAAGAGTTCAACTTGTTTTCATGTTTGGAAGACATGGGGCAACAGGTCTTAGGGGATATCTCAAATCTGTTGTGTACCAGAATCATCCCCCACTCTTGATGATTTGAAGGATGCAATAAAAACTGAGTGCCAACAGATTACCCCTGAAACCCTCAAGAGTGTGAAAGACACTTTGATGAAGAGAATTGATGCGTGTTTTATTGCAGAGGGTGCTCAATTTAAGAATTTGTTATGAATATTATCAATAACGGTGTTTTTAATATCAATAAAG